>JAJEKB010000269.1:0-65989 GCA_022393335.1 Macrotrachela quadricornifera | reverse complement strand
ACGTGCAGTGAATATTGGAGAACATTCATTACCATCAAATCACCCTCGTCTTCAAAGATGGAGAAATAACCTTGATATTATAAAAAAGAAATTGTAAGGAGATAATATGTGTCTGTTTTTTTTTGAAAAGGAAAATAAAACGATTAAAAAAGAAATGTGTTTTATTATTGAATATGGGGGCGCATACAGAGAAACTCTGTTCTTATTGAGAACATGAATGGGATGGTGCCCATCGTTAAGGTAATACAATTAGAGGTGTAAGCCGATCATTGGTTTGGCGGCGGCGGCGGCGGCTCAAACTTTTCAATTTTTTTTCGCCTATCGGCGGCGGCGGCTCAAACGCAAGAACTCTTCAGCGGCGACGGCTCAAAACTATCAAATTTTTTCTACCCACCGGCGGCGGCGCCTGTACTTTTTTCGAAAAAATCGGCGGCGACGGCGGCTCAGCCGATCGGCTTATACTTTTGTCTATCGATCCAAAGTAAAATGAGGAGAAATGCGAAAAATGTTTTCGCTCGAAATAGGTGTCGGCGGCGGCGGCTTAACTTTTTCCAAAAAAATCGGCGGCGGCGGCGGCTCAGCCGATCGGCTTACGCCTCTAAATACAATACATGTTAAATAACATGTATTGTATGGAAAGACCTTCACGACAAGTATCATGTTTCAATAAGGCAGAAATTTCTCTGTGTTAGGTTAAGAAAAATAGCCACCTAACAAGCTCATTATTAAGGTAGATTAGTATAAAATAGAAAAAGAAATTTATTTATCAAGATAATAAATTATTCTTTTCTGTTTCAACAAAAGAATAATTTCTTATCTTGATAAATAAATAGATAGTATAAGACTACAAATTTCATCCATTGTGAAATGAATAATTTTTATTTATATTCAATGATTGTGGAACAGAATCAATCATTGAATATAAATAAAAATTATTCATTTTGTGATACCCCATTTCCCATTGCTTAAAAGTTAATTTAAATATTTTTTATCTTACCTTAATTGATGTTGATAGATGAAATAATTAAACTGATGAAAAAAATGAAAAATATAATAAGTTTATATAGTGTTAGTAGCTTTCTTTAGAGTTAATAAGAAAAAAAAACCTAAGGGGACGTTTATGAATGTTTTTTATTATTTCTATAAACGTAAGAGATAATTAGTTTTTATCATTTTAGACGTCTGTATAAGAATGATCATTATTATTATAGCGACCGTATTGGTTTTATTTTAAGTTGTTACAATATAATTTGTTATTATATGTTTTCCATATAAAAAAAAAATTAATTTCATAAATATATGCCCAATTTCATTTGTTAGGGATGTGCCTTCGCAAAATTAAAATGCTTGTATCTCTGGTTAACGAACTTCTCTAGAGCTGATTTTTTTATGCCATAGACATATTGAGTTATCCTAGCTAGCCTGAAAAATTCAGTCGTATAGCCCTTGGTTCAGGTAAGTTTCATTAAAATATAGCGTTACGGACGTTACTCAAAAAAGGACAACGATATTCACTGCATGTGTTTCACTTTGAAAAATCTACAGATTGAGAGAACATGTTTAAAATCTAAATAGTGTACTCTATAGAAGACACTTGAGGCTATAAAATCTCTATTCAAAATTTCTTCTGATCATGCTCACATTTCTCAAAAGTTTCAGTTTACTTTTCGTTAGGGACGTGACACAGTACGGATCGACTATTTTTGGTGCTTTCGTACCTCTGGAAACGTTCAATCATTTATCATAAAACTTAGGACCTCTATTTTTCCAAGTGTGCTCTCTAGTAAATCATATTAAAAAACGGCTCCCATTTAAGTGCTAAGTGAATTTATTTTAAATCTAAGTAAAAAGTTCAATTTTTTTCTTACGAGGGAACACATCCAACTGTCCAAACCCTTTTGAATTCGGACTTCGTGCATAAGATAGACCCCAATGAGGTATGAAAAATCCCAAAATATTGAGAGCCCTTAGGCCTTCTGTCCAGAGTTATAGGCATTTTACTGAAATTTTGCCCTATGGCATGGTATATACCTAAAAATTGAATGACAGTATTTCGACCTGAAAGTTTGCCCAAAGAGAGGTCTATTGGTAATTAGAATGTCCTGAAAATTTCAGCTCAAAAGAGTGTTTCCTTCTCGAGATATTAGACTCTCAAAAATGACCTGTATACCACAAACGATACTAGAATTTTCCATATTTTGAAAGTTTAATATCTCGGGAAGGAAACATTGTTTTGAGCTGAAATTTTCAGGACATTCTAATTACCAATAGACCTCTCTTTGGGCAAAATTTCACTAAAATGCCTATAACTCTGGACAGAAGGCCTAAGGGCACTCAATATTTTGGGGTTTTTCATACCTCATTGGGGTCTATCTTATGCACAAAGTCCGAACTCAAAAGGGTTTGGACAGTTGGATGTGTTCCTTCGTAAGATGAACAAATAAAAATGAAATCAAAATATGATTTTGTACACATAAATTGTATAATGCTATAATTACTACTCGTGAATGTTCAATTATAAAAATTTCGTCTATTAAATCAGATGGAAGTCATGAATATGAACATGAACCAAAAATGTCTTAAAATTTATACGAATGCATCAAATTCATCAAACGACGAATTGAAGAAGAGCCGACAGTACCAGTTTCTTTATTTTATGACCAACAAGTTAAAAAATTCAGACGTGAAAATGGTAGTGTTGCTACGATTCCTATATTCAATAGTATCAAATCTTCTTAATATGATTATCGTTCATCCAAACAAACTTCAGTTCCCAAGATATTAGCATTGATTGATGTACTTTACTCACTTACTTCCACTTCGATGAATCGAAATTTTTTCTGGTGTAATAATACCCCTGCATATGTACTCGGTTTTGTTTTAGCTATGACTACTCAATTTCTCGGTGCTAGGTCACAGTGGAACAGTGATGGAACATTCAGAACTGCTCCTAGACTATTCTATCAAAGCTACAGTATATATATATAGGATGATTACAGTATAAAACCAGTTGTTTCTGCTGCATTACCTGATACGAAAGATAATACATACGATATCTTTTTGAATGAATTAATTGCATATACTCAAACCAATGGTGTATCATTTATTTTAAAATCAATTAAAATTGATTTTGAAACTGCTACATACAATACTTCTTCGAAAAACTTTCCAATGACGATGATTAAAGGTTGTCAATTTCATTTTAAGCAAAATATCTGGCGACAAATTAAAAAAAAGAGGTTTAATTCCTTATTCAAAGAAGGAAAAAGCACGATGTCAAATAGCTAATATACTTATGTCACGATTATTATCACCGCAAGAAATTAATATAACTTTTGGTGACATAATTGAAAACATAAGTAATATGTATCAGAATTTTCTTAAACTAACAGATTATATTCTTCACATGTACATTGAAGATACTTTATTTCCTCCATCACATTGGAGTTTATTTGGTTTAATTGAAATTAGACTCAAAACTAGCAATCATATAGAAAGTCATCACGATCAATTAAATTGTAATTGTCAAACTCATCCCGATCTCTAGGTCTGAATAAGATATATTCAGGAGTCATGAGAATTAACCATGGTTCGAGTTGAGCAAAAACAAGCTCAACAACGCACAACACATCCTAAAAGATTCAAAACAGTCAGACATGAAAATATTTTCATTCAAGTGAAACAAGACTATTGATATGGTCTCTTAAATTATAATGGTTATTGATATATCCAGGTGTTCGATACAATTGACAAGAATGATCTTGATTATGAGTCTAAGAAAAATTAGATGTTCAGCTGCCCTTCATTGATGAATTGTTCATCTATTTTTTTCACATAATCAATATTGTCCTAATGCTACAATGTAGGTTGTCTTGTCCCTATCGCCTCAATTCCACCTTACGAACATTTTCCAATATGCGTTCATTTTTGTTTTTCGCTCCTGATTCCACTTTACAGATATTTTTCCTTAATTAAGCAAAACAAATGTCCGCAATCTGGATGTAGCCGTACATTTTACATTTGTCACATATCCGGAAATGACAATCAGAGGAAATAGAAAGAAAAAGACGAGCAAAACATTTGTAATTCATAATTTTATTAGAAAAGAAATGAATTTGATTTTCATGTACTCATTAAAAGTAGTTTGTAAAACGACGAATAATTATGCTTAACTGTCATCTACCGATGTTTCTGACTAATTCGTATAAAAATTACAAAGTTTTTGCTCGAGTCTTTCTCTTTCTTCTTCGTCCAATTTTTATTCACGAATGTTTGACAAATATAAATTGTACACTATTCGAAAGAGAACACAATTTTCTTTTTCCAACGTATATATCGAAGAGATATGAGAGTCAATATTTTCTATTATTCTTTTAAAAAAAGAAAGTGTGGATTTATTTAAAGGATGTCTCTCTTTTTTATTATGTCCTTTCATTTATACACGTGTTATAAAAAATAATTTCCTTCAGCATCTTTCTATCAAAGTATAATAGGAATTAATATTTTATACCATTACTTGTGCATCGTATGTTTTTCACTAGCTAATTAAGATTTATTAGAAGCTATTAAATGGAACGAAAAACATACGCTCAAAAGAAAGTGTGTTCAAGAATTCAATTTATTTGTTAATTAGCTATTTTCTTGATTCTGTACAAGAAAGATCAAAACTTGATGCGAACATTCTTAATTAGTGCACTGAAACAAAATTTCAAAACAGCTTTATATCGTAAATACAATTTCTGCTTTTTGGACTTTCAAAGGTGGCAGCACTGTCTATATTACTAAAGAACAAATGTTAAAAATAATTATTTTTGCCATGAAATATCATCATAGCTTTGGTAAAGAAAAAAACAATCCTAGATAAATTATAGAAAATGATATAACAGATGTCTGATAATGTCTCATTATTTAAGGCTAAAATTGTTTGAATATGTAGTATAAACTTGAGAGTGGATGTTAATATGAGAAAATTATTTCAAACAAATTAGATGTATCTTTTATTTTTTATCGTACAAATAAATAAGTTTATTTGGTTAAATTATGGTAATGATATTTAATTTTTTTGTCTGATAAAATGATTTTCGAACCATTCCGTCTTAACCTTTTGATGACAGAAAAGATACATACGTATGTTTTAAAGTCTATTAAGATCAAAATTAGAAGAATCGCATTTCTTAATCAGATTATACGAGTGCTCTAATTTTATTTTCTGTTGTTAACGTTACAGAAGCATTATATAGTATTAACTACTAGTAGTATGTAAACATATTTTTTTACGTTCCATTGACATGCATCTGTTATTACGTATTTCGTATATATCTATATATATGTACGTGTGTTTAGACATTTCTGTCGCTTTGTTTATTCTGTCTTGTTGAGTTATTCTCATTATTTTTTTTATACATTCTAGTAAGTCTCCTGCACCTAGATAAAAAATATATATGAATCAAAAATCTTTTAACAGGAAAGTACCTAATATACAGAAGTAATTATGTACAGGGCATGTACACGTTGTGGTCATACAATAATAAGTACACTAGTGCATATGACCAATGTGATATTTGTAATATTAGGTTTTTAATTATAGAATATCTCTTGTCTTTTATCAAAAATATTACCTTGATTAAAGGGTTACTGTTGCAATTTTTACAAATTCTTTTAATTCTAAATATAGGCCTGTCTGAATTTCTTTTCATATGTTAGATACACAATAATAAATTCAGAAATTTTTTTAAATGAAATTTGATCATTTAAAAGATAAATTTACCTATTTAGAAATCTGTATGAAATTTCCATGTTGACGAATGTGACATTGCAAAACGTAATAAGTCTGATCTATAAAAAACAATAATTTTAGTTCGATATAATCACAGTAATGAAATTTGAAATGTTGTTTTAAATACTAATGCAATAAATTTCTCTGTTTGAAAGTGAGAACCTATTGTATTCGATTTCAAATAAAATATTTCGTTAGTCTCAATATTTACTTTAGAGACTTCATTAGTCCATGTCATCATCATAACCAAATAAACAGAATGGAGAAAAGATAGTGCACGTATAGTATTAAATCATTTTATATTAAGGAAATATCGGAAAAAGAAAATTAAGAAAAAAATATATGAATCTACATATTCATTTCATATCAATACTGTTGACAATTCGATTTTAGTACTAAACGATGAATTATATTAAAAAAAAGCGAAAAATTTCCTTTTATTCTTCAAAAGTAATTTTTTTCTATTTATATCGTTATTGTCATCATTAAGAAGAGAAATATATAAAAGCATTTCGTTGTATACATAAGAAAGAAAAAATTGCGTTATTCTTTTTAAACTAACTCTCGCGTGATTGCTATCTCGTGACATCTATTGAAAGTAGTTCATATATAAGAACGAATGATTAACGACGAGCATTCAACATGTTTGTCAATGTATGTAACGCTAAACGATAAATCTTTTATTTAATATTTTTTAAAAGAAATAAAAAAAAATAAATTTTATCTGAATTTAAAATGTATTTTTAGATTATATGTGATTGTTCTAATATCATGAATGAATTTAACATATCGACTACAACAGTAGTAAATGGTGAATCTAATCATGAGATTGTAAACATAATTCTTCTTTTTTTTTCTCCTTTAATTCTTTTATTTATTTTAAATAAAGGAATTATTAAAAACGCCAGTTACATCATGGACAACAGATGATGTTGAAAATTGGCTTAAATCTTTAAATTTATCAAATTTTATCGATAAATTTTGTAAACAAAATGGTATTGATGGTTTAACATTACTTCTTATGAAAGAAGATGATCTTAAACAACATCCATTATCAATTGAACGTTTATGTGATATTAAAAAATTATGGTATCATATACGTTTATTACAATGTAAACAGAATGAGTTTTATTTATCATTAAATGATGATAAATTAACTCATAATCATTCATCATTATCACCAACAAATTTACTTGAAACAAATATGAATAGTATACATATTCAAGAAAAAACAGTTTTTAAAACATTAAGAGGTGAAAAACGTAAAACATTAGTTAGTTTTATTTATGCATTAATGAGTGGAATATGGACATCATTTATAATGGTTGTCGTACATAATCGTGTACCAAATGTTCAAAAGTAAATAAAAATAAACAAAAAAAACAGCGGTTTTCTTTTTATTTGCAATTTTTTATTTAATTGAAGATATCCACCGTTACCAGATTTATTTCTTGATAATATTCCACATATTAGTAATGAATTTTTGTTTATTATAATTATAAAAAAAATACTGAAAATTTTTGTTTAGGTTGGGCGTTTACTGTAAGTGAATTTATAATTCTTGTGATGGGTATAACATTTTTATTAATATTAATTTTTCATAAATATTGGTATTTAAAAGAATATTTTGAATATTATTTGTCTAATATTTATTATATAGGACTATTATACTTCGACGATTTTTTGCACTTAGTGGCACAATTTTTCTTCTTCGATCAATTACAATGTTGGTTACATCGTTAAGTGTAAGATTTTTCTAATTGTTTAAATAAAGATTTATTAGTATTTCCATTCTAATATAGAGAATGATACATGTAGAGTATTTCAAATCTTGAAAACGTTAGTTTAGTTGTCGATAAAGAATGATCTTTAATTGGATATATGTTTATATGAAGTTTGAATCTAATCGCACTAGTACTTTATTTAACTATTATATCTTTGTTTTCCATTACTTCTGAAAGTTTCTTAGGACTTTTGACACACATCTTTTCATAATCGTTACAAGTTATTTTTTTTATTCTCTGTTTAATCTATTTTTAGCTTTTCAAAATTGAAAAGTTCTTTTACTTATAATTTTTTTCGTTATTATTTTCATACATTTTCAATTGATCTGACTATACATAGAATAAATGGTTGCCTAGTGAGAGACAAATACGAACACTATTTAAAAAAATGAAAATGTTTCGTTCTGTGCGTGGTATGTTCATATATTTTAGCTTATTTTAAACTATTTGTGCAGGACATAACTTGACCGGTCATGTGGTCAGTGACTCATGATAAAGTTAAAACGAACAATAACCACAACTACTTATTGACTCTTACTATATTTTTTTAGATGAAACGTGTTCCCAATTTAATAAAATATCGAAGGAATATTTTTAGTCGATTTCGAAAAATTTATCTTTAACTTATTATGTCTATATTTTTATTATCATCGAAGAAGATATCATCCAATAGTGTGCTATTAAAAATATCATTACGAATACTCAAATTTCACATAAACACATCTAGTTAGAGATTATGCCTTATCTGCATATAAACTAGTTTTATCAAGTGTCAAAATTTAAGACACACTCAGTATGTAGTTTTGTATAATTTTATTAATAATTGTAAGTTAAACATCTAATTCATTTTTTCATAGGATAAATGAATCTATCGAGTTTTGACTTCTACGAATAAATTTAGCATTATACTACTCTCTAAATTATCTAGATTTTAAACAATTGTTTTGCTGTATCTCGTAACTAGGAATCAGATGAGAATGAAAAACGTACGATTCATCGCATTAATCATCATCAAAAATTTTATCTAATTAGAAGAGAATTATTTTCAAAAAAACATGCCATTCTATATTAGTTTCAGAAACTCATCATAAATACTTCCGATGATCTTTTTAAACGAGAAAATACAAACAATAAATGAACACTTATCAGTTTGTATATATTATTAATGAATACAAAAGAAAAAAAAATAAGTAGGATATCTCAGAAAATAATTATGTCGGCCGTATCAACCATTTGGGAGTAGACGTGACACATATATATGTATATATCACTTCGAGTATATCTCAGAAAATCGTGTATTGTAGAGATCTATGAGACAGAACTGATTCTACAACTCGTCGAGCTTTGCAATGTTCGGCTTTTGAGATACATTCGAAATGGTATGCATATTACATCCTTTCTCAAAATATTAAGAACTAGTACTTGACGTAAATCATAAAACTATGTTGATATCAGATATGTCTAACGATATAAATATTCAGTTTTTCGTTCTACTATTTATTATTATTCTATTTTTATTAATAAATAACATACAAGAAATATTTTATTTTAGGTTCCTGGTCCTCATCTTGACTGTACTCCATTAGTAATTAATTTCTTTTATACATATAATAATATTTCTATAAATATTTCTTTAGCAATATGGAACTGTTCGACAAATTTTTACACGTTGGCTTCAAATATTTCTTTTTCAAGGATTATCTATTCATGGTATACGTTCATGTGGTGATTATATGTTTTCAGGTCATACTGTTATGTTAACATTATTAAATCATTGTATAACTGAATGTAAATTTCAAATAATTTAATCAGAAAAAAATGCAACAATAGCAAATTCATTTATATTTTTTCTTTAGATACAACATCAGATTTTTATGTTATACATCTTCTTTCATGGCTTTGTAATATATTAGGTATGATATTAATATTAGCAGCACATGAACATTATACAATTGATGTATTTATTGCATTCTTTTTAACAAGTCGTCTATTTCTCTATTATCATTCGTTAGCTAATAATGCAGTTTTACATTCAGTATCAGATAGTCGTTTATCAATATGGTTTCCAATGTTTTCATATTTTGAAAAAAACATACAATGTATGGTTCCAAATGTATTACGTATACCATGGCCATTATCATTGATATATACAAATGATGAAGAGCAAGATATTAAAAATCCGGTGATGAAATGTGATAATGATAAATCACTTTCCAAACATAAACAACAATGAAAATGTGATAAAACATTTGTGTGTATATGTTTTTTTTTCTAAACGTTTTTCCATTATAGTGTTTTCTTTTTGTAAACATGATTTTGCATGTCCATTTCTTTTTTTTTCTTTTTTTTTCCGTTCCAAATGAGTAATAAATTTTATATTTTAGATAATCGCCTTCTGGCGATAATTTTAAAAAAGACAAAAAAGGGATATAGCTTCTGGAATAAATGGAAATAGTAAATGTAAGTAAATTTTGAATAAATTTGCATTGTTGTCATTTGAGATAATAAATAAACATATTAGTTTTCATCCTCGCATATATTGTGATAAACATTAAATTTTTTTTTTTCATATAAAAGAATGAAAAAAAAAAAAGGTTGTATGAAAATTTTTATTGAGATTAATAGACTGCTTAGAATCATGATATATATATAGGTCATTTGATATTACCATCTTTTCTTAAGGCTTATATTGGTAAAAAATGACATTGAAATTTTGTTTTTTTCTTTTATGATGAGATAGATTGATAGTACTAACATATCGTTAGGTTAATATTATTCAAAAGAAAGTGATTATTATAGATGTAGTTAAATCAGCATGGATCTACTTTAACGCATATTGTATTGAATAAATAATATAACAATCTTGTGTATGTGATGACAGTAAGCAATGATGTATTAGAATATATTACTTTTTTCTATTTTTTCTTAGTTTGATTCAAATGTTCGATATGTTTAAGACACGTAGAGAACAAGGGTAAAGTACAATATTGAACAAAGATTCTATTTCTTCTCATGACAACAATTTAGTCATAGACGCAAAAAAAAGAAGGCAAATAGACCTTAAACAATAAAATTATATATATATATATTTTTTTTTTCTTTGATAAGGTTCTTCATTTTTTTTTTTGTTTTTCTTATGACATTTCATATTTTTTCTCTGACCTATACCTAAGATTTATTGAAATATCTTCACATTTAGAAAATTATCTAAAATAATGCTTAATTCAACATCTTTAAATCAATCAGAAAAATATTCCAACACATTACATTCTTCTCTTATATCATCAACATCATCGTCGTCCTCATCATCATCATCAATAGTAACAACTACAAATAATTTAAATTCTTTTTTAACAACTGATCCATCAACATGGACAATAAATCATGTTGAAGAATGGTTAAAAACGAATCATTTTAATGATTGTATAGATATATTATGTCATCAATATCATATTGATGGAAAACGTTTAATAAATTTAAATCGTAATGATATATTATCATTAACAAAAAATAAACAATTATGGTTACAAATAAAAATTTTAAAATCAAAATATCAATCAACAATAATTCAATTTGAATCATCAACAATAAATTCTTATACATTATCAAATCAAATTGAAGATCAATTAATAACAAATTGTTGTTTTATACAATCTATACGTTCAGATAGAAAAAAAACTTTATTAGCTTTTCTTCTTGCTTTAACTACAATTTATTTTTGTTCATTTATTATAACTATTGTTGATGAACGTTTACCTGATCCAAAAAATTTTCCACCATTACCTGATCTTATACTTGATAATATTAAACAGATACCATGGGCATTTTCTATAACAGAAAAATTAATTTTAATTGAAATAACAACACTTATTATTGTTATTATTCTTCATCGACATAGGTTTGTATAAAAAAAATTTTTATTAAATAATTATTAAAAACAAATTGATTTCTTTTTTTTTTTTGTTTTTTTCAAGAATGATTATTCTTCGTCGTTTATTTATTATTGCAGCGGCACTTTATTTTCTTCGAAGTTTAACTATGGTTTTTACATCATTACCAGTTGCAACACAAATTACTGATTGTGAACCGAAGGTTTATTTAATTAATTAAAATTTAAAAAAATAATTATTATTTTTGTATTTTTTATTTTAGCAAATAATTAATTTTGCTTCTCGATTAAAAAAAGCAACAATGATTTTTATAGGTCAGGGTATGTCATCATTTGGTGTAAAAACATGTGGAGATTATTTATATAGTGGTCATACATGTACTTTGGTACTTGCAACACATTTTATTAATGAATGTATGTATAGAGAAAATTTACAAATTTTTTTTCTAAATTTATTCAGATCTTAAGCAATGTGAATTTGACAAAAAATCAGTTCAAACTAGATAATATTTAAAGTAATTACAGTATAAAGTACAATTGATCTCTTAGGATTTGATGAATATAACCCAAAATCAATATGAAGATCATCATCTTTCTTTACAGTATACAGACGAAATGCTTTCAAATCGCTGAATGTTTGATCTCATGTTACTCTCAAAACATATGATATATGTTTTTTTTTTTGAGTTTCTCCCTACTTACGATTGTATTTCGTCTCCAATAACATTTTGTTTCAGTCTCATTTTTCACTTTTCATTATTATTTCAATATTCTTGAATGAAATGTCGAATAATTTATATTATTCATCATTTTAAATACGATCTATATTTTGATATAAAATTTTGATAATATTTTCTTTTATTTTTCTTTAAGATACTCCACGTTCATATCATTTACTTCATTTTGTCAGTTGGATAATAGCAGTAAGTGGTATGTTTTTTATATTGGCTGGTCATCAACATTATTCTATTGATATTCTTATCGCTTGGGTACTTACTTCTCGTTTATTTATTTATTATCATACGTAAGATAAGAAACAATCTTGTGATATAATTCTTTATATTTTATTTTTTGTTTAGTCTTGCTAATAATCGAACATTTTTACAACGAGATATAAATCGAATGCGTATTTGGTTTCCATTTTTTTCCTATTTTGAAGAAAATATTAAAACAGCAATACCTAATGAATATTATTTACCAGGTTGTATCAATGCAATACGTACAATAATAAATAATTGGATTGAAACAATACGATATTCAGTCTATTGGATCATTCTATGTTTATTTATTATTATTACTTATAGTCTTTCGTTCACAAAAAAAACGAATTTTTCTTCGTTAATTGAACGATAAATGATTTCAAAAAAAAAAAAAATCAAAATCTTGTTGTTCTTTTGCATACCGGTGTACATATGAAATGTAATGCGTCTTGTTTTCTTTTTCTTTTTTTTCGCTTCTCTTTATTTCGATGTCTTTATTGGTTTTCTTTTTTGTTTGTTTGTATGAGTACTATGCATATTTATGTCAGATTCGAATTTTTGACTTCTATATCTTGTCTATTTTTCTATTACATCTGAATCTGCTTCTTTTTTTTCTGATCATCTCGTTAAGAATAATAGAATGAAGATGAAGTTCTGTGCAGATCTTTCTTTTTCAGATATACGATTATAAATACAATATATAAATCATAAAATTTTGATTTATTTCAATAACAAATGAATTATGAATAAATACAATACGCTATTGATACACAATAAATTCATTTTCTTATTTTATTGATTAAAGAAAATTTTGTCGATTTTTGATCAGTTTGTATTCTGAAATCTTTTTTTTCTCGAATAAAATTGCAAATTTCTTTGATGATCGTTCGATATTATCTTCAATTACAACCTATTCATCTATTTTATTTATCCATATATATATAATTTGCATCTATTCCAAATCAATAATCAGACTCTGCAAAAATTTACTGATTTAAATTTTGAGAAAACTGTGAAACTCATAAGACAGAATATTTACGCAATATGATACTTACAGTTGTTATGACACATTATATACCTAACAGAAATTGTTGGATTTTAATCAAATACATGAATATTAATAATTTGTTATGCATTTATTTTTATTTTAAAAAATTCTTTTGATTGGAAAAAAAACATCAAACTTAAGTCATTGATTTTAAATCTAATAGTTATTTACTACTGATTCAGTACAATAATGTTGTAAAATCCTAAGACATTTGCTTTTGTTATAAGAAAGAATGATAAAGTTTAAATTTATTTCAGAACTTTTTCTATATTATTTCAATGAAAAAGATGAGTAGAGTATAGGTGAGATTGGAATAGTACTTCGTCTGATTTTCATATAAACTGTATATTGATAATGTATGGTTAAGTACATCATTTTTAAAAAATACCATTAAGAGATGCATAAGTATTCTTTTTTTATTAATAAAATGGCTTAAGCTTTTTTATATTTTTTGATAAAAATGATAGGGAATTATGCGAAAATTAATTGGTTTGTTATATTATGAGTATAAATGTGTTGATTTACTTATCCAATATGTATATGTTTATTGTATCAATCCACACAAACACACGCTACATACAAGTGAAGCGTATATATATGTAAACCACTCACAATGATAAGAAGGACAAATATCACAGAGAGAATGTAGGAGGAGGTGGAATAACGAAGGTGGAGAGAAGAACATGTTGGAATTTTAGGTTTACATGTCATAGACAGAATATAGGAGTAGATAGAATGGTGAAGGAGGAGAACGAAATAATGTTGAGAAGGACGTGAAATTATATATCTTCCTACGATTTTGGTACGTAACAGGCTGGTTAATTCTTAATGCTTATTAAATAGTTTTTTTTTTTACACTGAATAGATTTTTTTATACCTCTAGGGTTTTTTGTGATAGAGATATGCAAATATTGAATGATTGGTCAGTTCTTAATACTTTGTAAATAGTTTCGTTTTTCTTTATTGAGAACATATTTTAGTTATGTCGTATTTTGTTTTGATAATGGAGATACGTAGGAGATGATTGAGTAGATAAAGATCAAAAAAATGATTATGTATTCTCTTTTGTTTTTCGACCCTGGTGTAAAGTGAGAAATATACATTTTAAGATTGACACTATCAATGAAAATAAATTAATACTAGATTCTATATTCTAAAATAAGAATGTATTCTTATTATAAACATATAGTAAACAGTGTTTATAAAGCTTTTTTATACTTATGAAAAGTTCGATTGTATTTCGTTAATAATGTATACTTTTATGGCGAGGACAAAATTTTTATTTTTCTTCTAAAAATAACGCTCTTTATTGAAAAGCATTTCGTCGAAAGGCTTATGGAACCTTTAACCTTATACAAGTTTGTTAAATATGAAGAGATCAAATCATTTTGTCCTCACATTTGAAATACTTTCCATAGCCAAAAAAAAAGTATTTTCGATGAAGAACAGCCATACTATTATATATGTATAATGAATAGAAATAAATTTGTTCAATCAAATTGTTTGAATAAAACTTTATTAAACAGATCTTAATTGAAAATAGTGAACTTGGTAGAAATAATAGTCAAATACTTCTTCTCACTGGTACATTACCAACTGTTGGCGATAATAAAAGAATATCTTCTCGATTTAGCTAAATAAACAGCTAAATATTCAGTAATATTCATTCAAACGAAAATTTTCAATGCATCTTTTCAATAGATTTTAATTATATTGTTATACAAAATGCATTTGATATTTGAGTATTTAACATTTCTCAAGGAAAAAGTTTATTGATTTTAAATCATATTATTACTATTGTTAGTTATTCCTCATCGGTACTCAATAAATTTAATCATATAAATAACAATATATTTTTTGTTCATGATTATTCATCTAATAATTATCTTAAACTTATGATTAAATATAAAAGAATAACAGATGAAAAACAACAAAAGTTTACCGTTAGAAATTATTTTAAATTAATAGATATAATAATATTCATATTGGAAAAATAATACTTCTAATACAGTATATATATATGCATAATATTTTATGAAATATGAAAAAATGGTTTACTGAAATTTCGTATTTATTTTATTGGAAAAATAAAATTGAATGACGCACTTCAATTTTCTTTCCTTCATTGTTTATTGTTTCTCGGTTGTAGTGAATCAAAAAGCATGACAAAAAAAAATAATATTATTTTTTTTCTCGTTATTAAGAAAAAAGAATCAAGGTCAACATCACGTGCATTTTCTCTTATATTTTTCTTTTCTCTTGATCAAGTAATATATCTATAATTATTTATATAAAGATTGTATAATATAAAATTATCCAAATCAAAGAATTTGTTTTGTATTTTTGTTTATTTCGTCCATATAAATATTACTTTATTTACTTTGATCAAAATATTTATTAAGCCTTTTAAAATTCTCAGATGTTTCTTTGTTCAAGAAATGATAAAAAGTTATTTTCTATAAGAAAAATCTTGAAAAATTAAAATATCATTAATAAAAAATGTTATCGGACAATACATTACAAATACCAGCACAATCAGTACTACCTAAATCATTATCATCATCATCATCATCATTAAACTTAGCTTTAGCATCTACAGATAAAGATAAACGTCGTCAACGTTGTGAATCAAGTAAATTTGATAGTTCTTCAACAGAAACTATTGTTCGTCATACAAGATCATGGGGATGGGTTATTGTTTTTGGATCATTTTGTGTACATTTTGTTGCTGATGGTGTTCGTTTTTCATTTGGAATTTTAATGCATGTAATTAAAAATGATCTTAAAATAGAATTACATACAGTTGGTATTATTGCATCATTATTAGGGAGTTTATCACTTTTTTTAGCACCATTAGCTAGCGCATTAGTTAATAAATTAGGATGTCGTTTTGTAACTATGTTAGGAGGTTTTCTTTGTTCAATGGGTTTACTTTTTGCTTCATTACTTGGAAATTTTACTGGTGCTGTTATTGGTATTGGAATTGCTTGTGGTAAGAAAAAAAAAAGAAATTTTATTATGATTAAGTATATTCTTTATATATATATAATAGGTGCTGGTTTATCATGCATTTATGTTCCAGCAGTTGTTATAGTAGCACATTATTATGATGAAAATCGTGCGATTGCAACAGCCATAGCTGTTGGTGGAACAGGTTTGCATATTTATTGATTTGATTTCTTTTTAAATGTAATTTTTAGGTCTTGGAAATGCTATTGTTGCACAATTAATTCATATGTTAAATGATTATTATAGTGATTGGAGAGATACAACATTATTTTTATCTGGTATTCTTTTTACAATTGTTGGTTTTGGTGCACTTTTTCGTCCTGTAGAATTTACATTACATCATAAAAATAAAAATACTCATCCTTTAGATAAGGATAAACGTTTACCATCATCATATATGACATCAATGGAAAAATTAGAACGTTTTATAAATGAAATGGATGAACAACGTGCAAGACGTGTAACAAATCAATCAACTAGTATATCAACATCATATTATGATACAAATACTTTAGATTTATTTGATTCATATTCAGCTGATGATATAAAAGATATCGAAACTGAATATATAAAAAGAAATTCATGTCAAGAAAAAAAATCTTTATCAACATTTCATCATTTATCAGGAAGTCAAATAACAAATGATATATCTATTGGAAGAAAACATTCATTATATTATCCACTTGTTCGATATCTTTCTCTTCCAGCTGAAAAACTGAGAGAAAAACATTTATTAGAAATTTATAATCAACCAATTAATCAAAAAGATATTTTCTATCCTGGTAATGTACCAATAAAATCTTCTAATACAAATGGAATCAGTCGAAATTTAATTCAATCTCATGTTTATGAAGAATCAACTACATCAATTTCTGATGATGATGATGATGATGATAATAGTAATTCTCGTTATCATCAACGATTATTATTTTATCGTAAAGGTTTAACATTTCTTCATACATTACGTCGAATGTTAGGTTTACAATTATTTCGTGATTATCGATATATTATTTTTTTTCTATCACAATTTTTATTTTATTTATTTTATGATTTAATATATCTTTTTCCAGGTAAATTTTATTTTTTGCAATAATTTTTTTTTTTATTTTGAATATATCTTCTAGTCGATTATGGTGAAACAATAATTGGTTATACAAAAAAACAGATGACTATGTTAGTTACTATACTTGGTTTGGGACAATTTTTTGGACAAATTTTATTTGGACTTTTAGCAAATTATACATCTATTGATGATTTAATACTTTATGATATTGGTGCAGTACTTTGTGGAGTTGCTAGTATTCTTATACCATTTGTTGCTAATTCATATATTGCTTTACTTATGGCAATTCTTCTTTTTGGACTTTCAATATCAGCTAATTATGCATTAACATCAGTTATTCTTGCAAATATGTGTGGTTTAGAATTATTAACATCAGCTTATGGTCTTATTTTACTTGGACAAGGTTTATCATCATTATTTGGGCCAGTTGTTGGAGGTAAGAGAATTCATACAGATTCCCTTTGACATATGAAACAAACTATTATTAACAAGGAAACCTTTCAAATTTGTTAGAGATATGATGAAAAGTAAATATGATTTCAAGGCATTAAACAGTCAAAGAGAGGAAGTAAAGAATATATGAAATAGAGCAAAATAAAAAAGTACAAATATAATTATGAAGAAATAATTCGTCTCGAGCATTTTTATAGCTTCTTGAAAAACATTCCTAAAATTTGATTTTTGAGACTTATTTACCTCAAAAAATATAATATGTTGCTTTTGATTATTAGATGCAATTGAAAAACGAAATAATTCATATCTTAAAGTTCGTCTAGTATACCTTTGTATTTGATTATTAATAGGTTGGATTGCAGAAAAATATGGTTACAAATCATCATTGATTATAGCTGGTGTATTTATGGGCTTATCTGGTCTTGTGACACTTTTAATACCTTTAATTGAACGATTTCGTCGTGAGGAAGACGATAAAAATAAGGAAAAAACGTTAGAAACAAATACTACAACGATTAGATCGGATAGTATACAATGATAGTACATAAAAAAATATATATAATGTTTTAAACGTAGAAGAGAAAAAAAGGCTTAGCAAAATTTAAGTACGAAGAAAGTTAATTACGTAAAAACAAAAATGAACTCATACATTGAAGATATAAAATGAAAGAATAACACGGATTTTGTGAAATCCAATCAATAAGTGCGAATAACAATAGAACATATGTTTAACTTTTTTTAGATTAATAATATTTAAAGGCAGACTAAAGAACGTCAATTCTTCTACTAAAAAATGATAGAGCACTTAATACCTGGTGTATTGCATTTTTTAACATGTAATTATATATAAGATTATTAAATCTAATCTCGATCTCTAGTCAAGGTTTTTTAATTGTAATTCGTCCGATCATGATGCCTTATTTTTCAAAATCATTATTATTTATTATGAAATAGTTTTTCATTAAATGAAAATGAACGGTAACGTCGTATTCAGTAAACGCCATATATATGTTGATTTTATTTTTTCGTGCTTAACTTTCGTGTTCCCATGAAAACAAAGTAAATGTAAATTATCTTTTAGAAAATTCAAGCTATTTAGTTGCTTTTATTATAATACGATATTATGTTCTTTTAACTCTTGCTTTATATAATTTGGTTGATAATCGATGTTGAAATTCAAAAAAATTAGTTTTTTTTTGACGAAGATATCGTAATGGATATTTAAGAGACCTTTTCCAATTGTCTACTTCTTTACTGAAGACAGATCGGAAAAAACATTTCCACTGTCCCAAATACATAAATATTCCCATTCAAGAGGTTGTTTTTCAGTAAAAAATATTTGGGAAGGTATCTACATAGGAGAGTTGTACTGCAGTGAATAAAAATGAATTAGATATTAATATGAAAACAATTCATATGCTACTATTGAAACTATTATGAAATTTTCTTAGCTTAACATTTTATGTATAATTTCAAAAAAAAAATGTTTTTTTAATCATTTTATTCGAATGTAATGCTATTAATAGCAGAAATGATCTATCTCTTCTTGACGCTTTCTCTTTTTCTCGAATTAAGATTATACAAACATTGTCCCATAATGTTTCAATGAAATAAAATTCTTTTTCATTACATCTCAATGACATACTCCAATTCAGTGGGCTTCATGTTCATAAAATTTAATGATCATATGAACTAAATAATGATTTTCAATATTTATTGTAAATTAAATTCTATGAAACAAAACTTTAAAGAATATTGAATTGTGTTATAATAAAAAATTAATTAAATCGCTTAAATTATCTAACAGATACTTATGTTTACTTTCTTAACAAACTTTTGAAACACATGTCAATACTACAGTGTCTCATTTTTTGTTGTTTGTTTTTAGAAATAATTCTAATTGATCAAAGAAGTGTAACACTTATTTTATATATAGATTATGTGATCTTTGTAAATAATTCATTTTATAATTTATTTTGTATACAAATAAACTATAAAAACTTAAACTAAATTAATTAATAATTAATTCTATTTGAATTAGCAACAAGAATATATAGTTTATACATGTTACTGTTATTATAAAAGCAGCGCCTCCTATCGGAACTAACTATTTATTGGAATTGATATGTATCCACTGAAAATATTACCTTTGCATCGTGTTGATAAAATAAAATAAAAACTTACTTATCAAATAGTTTTATCAGTATCATTAGTTATCATGGCAGCTAGTTCTAATGTTTGCAATGTTTATATACCAGGCGATGTAATTCCAACTACCGAGACAAAAATCAGACTTGCAGATCATATTTTAGTTTCCCCTCTTGGTGAGTGAAAAGTATTTGATATTAAGGTTAAATGAAATAAAGCCAATCTCATAGCTTTGGGTACTTGGGCATGGGGTGATAAGAGAACATGGAATTGGAATGAAGAATTAAATGCAAAGGCTAAAGAAGCTTTTGATATGTCTATAACAAAGGGAATTAATACTTTTGATACAGCTGAAATATATGGTGGGGGTGAAAGGTATGCAGAAAAAAAATTTTTTAAATCAATCAAATTTTTACGTTTTAAGTGAACGATGTATTGCTCGATACAAAGAAAATCATCCAGCTAAAAATACGGGTGATATTGTTATTGCTACAAAATTCTTACCATATCCTTACAGATTATTCTATCCAAGTTCACTTATTGATGCACTTCGAGCAAGTCTTCAGAGATTACAGGTATAAAATAACTTTGATCATTGGAATATTATTATATATAGTGAAATAATCAAAAAAAAGAGTCTGATAAGAGGGATTGTCCTCGAAGCATACATAATCGCTGACGTTGGTAGTATTGAAATTTTATCAAACGTTCTTACGTGATTGTTGCATTGTTTCTCAAATTATTAGATGATGTTGTGAATAATATTATGCAAGATAAAATTTTTTTCTTATGCTGAAATATTCAATTGTTATTGAAAAAATAGTTACATCAAAACTATTTATTATTTTCTTCATATGCACATACCATTGAAAGTGATTTCTATCTCGAAAGAAATAATTTTGCAGTTCTAAGTGCAAAATAATATTGTTTATTTTCTATATTGAAACATTTAAGACGGCTAGACTTTTAATAGTAATGCCAGTAGTAAAATGTGAATGTAAAAGATAAAGAAATCTTTATTGTTAGAACCAAATAAAAGAATGTATTTATATTGATGTCGTGTATATTGCATATATAGATTTTTCAGTTTATTAAAATATATAATTTTGTGGATAAGAAACATCAAAATTATCATACAAAAAAAATAGTTCAAAGTATTTAGAACGAAGAAAAAGCTATTTTTATTTTATTAATCATGACGCTTGCCTTACATGTTTTACAAAACACAAATATTTTTGTTCATAAATCAAGGATTAACAGGTGATCAAATTATTTTTTAATTTTCTTATATTTTTTTCGACAAAAAAAAAACGTAGAGAAAACTAGATAATCGGATACAAATCTTACATATTTTGCATTGGTAAAGGCATATTCAGTTCTCCAATAATATTTCATTGTTTTTTTTATATTAAACAAACTGGACTAACATTATTTCGAATGATTATACCTCTAATCTTTCTTTACAAAACTGTACATAATAATCAACTAACTAGGTGTATATCTAGTATAGATAACATCAATTTATAGAATGGGATCGAAATTTTGAATCATTCTTTGTCGAAGGTTTTTAATGTTACTACGATTGCAGAGAAGTATCTTTACTCACAGAGATTACAATAGTTGTTAGGACAGCTAGATTTTCATCAGTTTAAAGTTCCAATTACATGTATAAAAGATATTGTTTACCTCTAGAAGCTATCTATCAATCAGAAACATTCAAGCTTTATTGAAAATAAAATCTATTTTATTTCAGGTTGATTGTGTTGATCTTTATCAAATTCATGGTCCTATTCATTTTCGTTCAATTGAAGTTCTTGCTGATTCACTTGCAGAAGCAGTTAAACTTGGTTTAACTAAAACTGTTGGTGTTTCTAATTATTCAACGGAAGAAATGATTAAAATGTATGATTGTTTACAAAAACATGGTATTCAACTTGCATCAAATCAAGTTGAATATTCTATTCTTCGACGTTCACCAGAGACATCAGGACATATTGCTGAGTGTCACAAACGAGGTGTTGCTGTTCTGGGATATTCTCCTCTTGTAAGTTAATAAATCATTTATATTTGTTGAATAGAATTATATTATTATGTTTCTTAAAAGATATTTTTTTTATTATTCATTAGGCTATGGGTCGTCTTACAGGTAAATATTCAAAAGCAAATCCACCTCCTTCAGGTCGTGATTTTTCCAGAGTTAACATGGATGAATTGGAACCATTATTAGAAACAATGCGACGTGTTGCAGCTAAATATAATGTCAGTGTTTCATCAGTCGCTTTGAATTATATCATATGTAAAGGTATGTAATCTTTTACGATTTTTTTGTATATAATAAAAAAAACATGTAATTTCCAATAAGTTAGTTGACCTGTTAACCACATCATTTTTCATTTGGGATACCTTTTTGTTACAGTAATGATTAAATTAGAAACGAGTATTTCATTGATTTTAGAACAAAAAAAAGTCTGATTTGAATTTTATTTATTATGAAAAAATAAAAAATTTATTCGCCTACGAAAAGTTGTGTTATGATAGATGTCTCCGATATGAGTAAGAAACATTATAGAAAATGGTTATAGTAAAATCTATGTTGTTAGAAATACTTTTATACTTAAACTGATTTATATAGGTGTTATTCCACTTGCTGGTGCTCGAGATAGTAAACAAGCTGCAGAAAATGCTGGTGCTTTAGGATGGCGTTTAAAAAATGAAGAAATCACAGAACTCGAAAGTCATCGTATTACACCAGTTGGTGTATTCTGGCATCGATTTTGGCAACACGGATGAAAATATGATACTTTTTATTTTTAATTGAACAATTTTATCTATGATAACCTATCACATATGATAATTCTTTTACATTCTTTTTTACGATGCATAAATGATATAGAAACCCTTTGAAACACTTGATATATGTTACTGTGATAAAAAAACTATCTTGACAATGATTCTTTTCGTGATAATAAAAAGACATAGCATGTGATATTGTTGAAGTTAAGAATGCAAGGATTAATTTAATATAATTCTATTCTTTTACAATATAGACTATGTGAAAACATTGTTTTACAAGAGAGCAACATGCGTTTATCACGCATTAGAATTGCTGATGTTTGTCAAGACAAATAATTGATATTAGGTTGTTGTTTTCATATATCTTTATGCAGTTCAGGTATCATAAAAGATAGTAACTTACAGTATAACTTATTCTGTCAATTGAACTATAATTTCGAAGTGGATTTTTATTTGTTGCGCTTATATAATTGTTGATACAAAAGATAGTAAGTTAAGAGTAAATAAAAATCAGATAATGACCATATCTATTTGGTTTTTCTTGGTTAATGTATAAATAATAATATAACTTAAAAGCAATACACTACGAAATCTTGTTTCATCCGTTTAGATTTTTGAAGTACACGATATTTTGATTCGTATGCATGATAATACTGCTTCTGAAAAAGTATTTTTGTTGCACTATAAATTTAGCTTTGATAAGTTATAGATTTCATGAATTCAAGATTAATAAAAAGTCATAATGAAGTATATGAATTTCCTACATAGTTCAACAAAAATTGGATGGTTTTTATTTTTAAAATATGTTTTCGATAATAATACTCATTTCTTATATTACAACAGAACATCAGCTATGAATTTTTCTTCAATAACATTAGATGTCCAATTCTTGGCTATTCTATGCATGGGAATCTTAGACAGAAACAAGTTAGACAAATCGTGACTCGAGCTGAATTGGTGAGCATCGACACAAAATACATATTTATTGATCATTCTGTTGATTTATTAAGACCTTCAGAATTTGCTTTCTTTATTGATTATCTTGAAACTGAAGCTATTAGAGTGCATGAATCTTCTGCTTATGAATTACATAGTTCATTTGAATTTTTTTTTGAAAAACTTAATTGGCAAACTTTTTGAGAGCCTTGAATAATGACTATTTACTTCTTGCTCTAGACGCAAACGATACATTTCTCGATAAAGTACTCTGTGTCTGAGGCTGCGTGATATAAAACCTATTGAAGCAGATACCACTAAACCATCCGAAATAAATAAAAAACATCACTAGATTGTGAAGAAAGTTGATACCGAGAAGTCATTAATGGAGCTTCTGATTTGATTTAAACATAAGCAATTTCAGAATACAAGAAAGTCGAGAGTCGAGAGTAGGTGCCAAGAGAATCGATCAAAATAATCATAAGCCAAAAAGAAAGAATTATTGAGATAAATTCCTTTAGAATTCTTCTAGTTTTACAAGAATCTGCTTATTAGCAAAATAAAGCATCGAACAGAGAATCTCAGAAACATTCTCTTGTGAGTCGAGACAAAAATGTGTCTAATCTATGAATATTGAATGAGTCAATTTCAAATTAGCGCAACACAAGATTTATATTGATTCAAGATCATATTTCCAATTTAATGGACTCTAAAATAAAATGTCTTGCATATGTCGCCACGAGCATATTCTGTCGTATCTCTTGTGTTCTCTGCTGTGTATATATAACAAAGAACGCAAAAAATACGACAGAAAGTGCTTAATGTGGCACATTTTACCTTAGTGTGCATATTGTGTGAAAGAAGCATATGTTATTATAATATGAAAATTTTTTTTAGCTTTACTGTAAATATTTGTACTGTACTTAAAAGCAAAGAGATAAAGTAATAAAATGCATTCCATATTCCTTTTCTATTCAGTCCATAATAGCAATGGAGTCGCAAGCAAAAACAGAAAATCTTTCTGCGATCTTAGGTGTAGAGTTTGCCAATGTGAAAAAAATCGAGAGGTTAATTCGCAAACTAGAACAAGAAGAAGATGAAGATGAGATCGATGATCGCACAACAGCTATTCAATCAATACTCGAACACCTATTTGATTCCGATTTACAATTTCAACAAATGGCTGCGATCGATATACATAGACGTTCTGCATTTAGTGGTTTACTTCGCAAGAATATTTTTAATCAAAAATCTCGCATATCCAAGGAACAGTGGAGCATGCTCGAAGGACAATTGGACCGCTTGGATTTATTTTGTGGAACAGACTTCACAAGGAAGCCTTTGTCATTTGCTCGAGAAGCTTTGGACAAGTGGCATATTTTACAAGCATGTGAAGACGGTTTGCTCGATCTAATAATAGCTATGAGAAGAGAACATAATCTTGTCAATATTTTTAATGAAGCGCACATTACACTTCAAAATCGTCGCCGTGACATCGTTATTACATGTATGGGTCCATTAAAATCATCAAAGAGTAGTTTCGTCAACTATCTTCTTCAAAGACAAGTATGTCCAGTTGGTACGGAAGAAACGACTGCTCGACGCACAGTAATTCAATATGGTGATCGAACAGTTGTTACATTACGCTCAGCTAAAGATATTATAAAAGAAAGTCATGATATTAAAGATGACCAACATTTAGCTCAAGTCACTAAAAATCTAATACATTTGACAGGAAAAGCACGAGAAGATATAAATCTGTGTACGGACGTTGTTGAAGTCAAGTTGCAGATGGACGAATTGAAGCAGATTCAATTATTGGATATTCCAGGTATTGATGAAAATAATACTCTCAATCATGTCGTCGATGGTATTCTTGCTGAGACGGATATAATTTTTGCGATTACACCTTTAGATGAAGCTTTACGTGAAAGTTTTGTTGTTCCTATCCAACGTTGGCTAACATCAACAAAATCAATAGAAGATGAAGTTGGGCATGTTTCCATAAGTAAAGGTTGTCCACGCATCTGTTTTGTAGCCTCTAAGATTGACAACTTTACGAAGAACAAGCTTTCAAACCTCAGTTATGAAGATACCCTAAAACATTTGTTGAATCGAATTAATGATGCACTTCATATTAAATCGAATCGTGATACAGATAACACAGAATTGTCATATCCGCTTATTCCTCTTTGTTCGCATCATTTACATGGTGTGACTGAGTATCTCAACAGTTATCGTGACTTTACTGAAAAATCGAAGAAATTCTTACAAGGTGCTGTGACAGACATCACTTATTTTCGTCTCAATTATATGATGCAAATAATGCATGATATGTTCGATTGTGATGATCTTCAGCGCAGAATAAAACGAGTTGAACAGCTACAGACAATGCTCAAAAGACAAGCGGCCTATTTCGACACGATAGTAGAAGAGCATCTCGTCGAACCTTTCGACACAATATATCAGACAGTACTTTCAAATATTGGAGATCTGCTCGAAAAGGATACTATATCTTTTCATAATCGAACAAAACAGAAAGCGATCAAAGAGCGTGTTAGCATGGTATTAAGTGAGCAATTCGAGAAGGCGATGCAGAATGAGAAACAAAATATTCAAAATCATCTAATGCTCTTAGTTGCCAAATTTTTCTCTAGTTTAGGCTTAGATCCTCAACAAACTCAACTAGTGGAAGAAGCACTTCAACGCACAATTATAGCCAATCCCTATAATATAGCACTTGGTCAATATGACAGTCGTTTCACCGTAATGAAAAATCAGGCAGAGCAATTTTGGCAAACATTCTTTAAAGAAAAATTTTCTATTCTATCACCGTTAATATCTATTGATCTTTATGCATCTATGTTGGCTCCATTCACCACTTTCTTTCGACATAAACAGCTGGCTCAACAGCAGATAGAGAATCTTACTGAGCGAAGCATTCACGATACATTGAGTTATTTACGAAAGCAGACTTTGAAAGTAATTGAAGATGGCATCAAATCTCAAATTATTTCTGCATCAGAACAGCTTCAAAGTAAAGATTGGCATGATATTTCCCAACATGCATCAGATGTGGTGCACTATTTGTCTAACAACAAAGATCAAGTTGCACGATTATATTTGGACATTTTGGACAAAAAGTTTGGTCTTACATATGCTAAATGTAAAGTTAGTGATACAAAAATTGGTGAAAGCAACTATTCAGTCTATGTTGGACATTTAATGAATGAAAACGGTATAGACGAGAAGGTCGCTGTCAAAATCATACCCGTGAACGAATTCAATTTGCAAGAAGTACGATATATCAATGTATTAAATCACCCGAATATTGTGCATTTCTATGGCGTTCGAAAGAGCGATAAAATACCAGGTTACTATGAAATTATCATGCAATGGCTTCCAACAGATCTCAGCAGATACGTGCCGTGGAAGAAATCAATTGGACAGCTTACTGGCAAGTGTATTGATTCTATCCTATTACAGATAGTTGAAGGTCTCGCCTATATGCATGGCTTAGGTTTTTTTCATCGTGATATCAAGCCACAGAATATAGTTATTCAAATGGAAGAACCACAGCTTCCTCTCTGCCTCATTGCTGATTTTGGTTTGATACATCAAGCACCTCTTTCTATCAAGGGCACGCCAGGTTACCTAGCCCCAGAACTTCTTGCGGCCGCACCTCATAATCCTTCCTTTATTACAATGAAGACTGACATTTATGCTTTCAGCGAAATTATACGTGAAATCATCGAAATTTCTGAGATATCACGTGAAGATAAATACATTGTATTTTGGATTGAAGTGCACCAACAATGCTGCCAACAGAAGCCTGAAAATCGACCTATGTGCAATGACATTATTAAACAACATCATCGTCTAGAAGAACAACTATAAATTTTGTCTATCTTATTCATATCTCATATATGCTTTACATAAATAATCGTATATTAATGTGAAAAACTATCTTAAACATGAATAATTAATCTGTATATTAGAATATCAACAACCTAATACAGTGCAATTCTTTTGAGTTTGCCTGCAACAAGAATAGACCAAAAGTAGTTTTATTCTATAGAAGTTGAAAGAGATACATTGATCTTGATTATGATGCACTATTAAAGAAGCTTTAGTGAGTTATCTGAGCATGTACACATCGCAAGCAACTGTGTTTCAGTTTCATAAATGCTGAATTCAAAAATACTTTTTTTTATTTAGATGTTTTTTTAACAGTATACGTGTTTTTATCAAGTTTGCTGACTAAATAATAGTTAATAAACATTTCTTTTGCATTGTGCTATCAATTATTTGACAAAAGCTTATGACTATATCATCTCTTTTTTTTGGTTTTAAAGAGATTGAGTCTTTACTATAAAATTCGTAAATGATGATATAAAAATACCATCTGAATTATTTCAACATTCTGAATTTGGATAATGTATATTGCCGAAAAAATTTATGGATACAACTTTGACAATGATGACGTCTTTCATCGTTTATGGTTTCAAAACATTTAATTATAAAGCAACTGAATGAAAAAAACAAGATGGCACGTTTATAATTTAGTCCTCTCGAAGTATGAACCTCTATTGTTCTTCTTAACTCTTATTAATATGATTTATGTGTTGTTCTTCATTCTAGTCTTCTTTGAAAGCAATAGCATCAATGATTAAACTTTTACCTATTATGTTAAACTATTGCACTTAGTTTCTATACTACATTTATCTAAACAATTATTTACTTGTCTCTCTTTCTTCGAAAACATTCGAATAATTGTATTCTGCTATACATATTTGAACTTGGTAACATAATTAAAGTGTATCAGTTCTCACCTATTGGAATATCCTGAAGACATTCGACAATTGATTGTATAACATTATTTATTGAGTAAAAGTTTAGATGAAATTGTCGAGATCGTGTAAACTACAAAATCTACAATTTAATATAATTTTGATAAATACAAAAGTATGATTACAATCAAGATAATAACAAATTCTGGTAGAAAAACAAAATAACATCTCGATCTTAAGAAGTGATCAAAAACAATGAATATCTATTTATTTTCTTTATTACATAGGTGTCAAATAATATTCTGAAAAGAATGTTTCAGTTGCAATAATAAACTCTACTTATTCACTAAAATTGTACTGCAAAGAAAATGGTACGGATAATTTTTTTGCGTTTAAGACTTGATTTCATATACTGGATAGACGCACTTAAAACTCTAGTACTATCAACAGAATCTATATGGACTCGACTATTAGAAATAGCTATTTAGTAACACGATCTTAGAATTGTTTCAACCTTCACAAACATTTCGTATTTTTCACTGTTTAAAATTTAAAATTTAAAGTCAAGTATAAGAAAGAAATTCATCTTTATTTTTTACGCTAAATACGAGTGTTTGATATTACTTCGCATCTTAATGAGCTAAAAAAATTATTTAGGACATCTCAAAAGTAGTGAGAATGACACTTTAATACCATATAGTAAACTTAAAGAATCCTCTATTTTTCTATGCTATTTGATTATACTTTATCTAATTTTTGCTATATGTGACGGTTCTCCAATTATACTAATGTCTATTTAGTGGATATTTTCCGAATAACTCTTGGACTTGATTTTAATACATATTATTCGTCTTAGCTTTTTTGACTTTGTAGAACTTCTCTTAGTGGTTTAAATTTATATTTGATCATTGAAAATTTACTGTGAACGGCTTACCAGATGGGTTAGCTCTTAAAAATACCAATTGAAAACCTTACAAAAAACAAATCATGAATTTCAGCAGCACATCTTCATCTTCTCTTTTCAACGGTAAAAACCTCAGTTCTCCATATTGTTTCCTGAAAGAGTTATGGAAAAAGAATACTTAATTGTATTCCTTTAAAATGAGTATTATTACAATATTAGTTGAAGTATTAAGTTTACTAATCGATATTAAAGTGTCACTCTCACTACTTTTAGTATGTTCTAAGTATAATAAGGTAAGGAAAATGTGAAATCAGGTTAATTGTTAGTCTGCAATGTAATAAATGGTTACTCATCTAATCGAAAAATTTTTTTACCGTAATTTGAGTCTATTCAACTAGTAAAGTAGATGACTTATGAGACTTTGGATTTAGAATTAGAATTGTTTCTCCTTCTACTATCTTTTTTTTGTTGTTTGAACGAAATATAAAAATGTATTAGATGCTTGTAATCGACATAAAAACACCTGATTTCTTTCTGATTTCCGTGTTCAAATTTTGTTTCTAAAGAATTAAGTGAGAACGCTACGCAATCAAAATATAAATGATGTTCGATCTGTAATTATCTTAAAGGTAAAAAAAACTTTAAATAACTGTTAGAAAATGTACAAAATCTGTTTGTAATGAATATTCCATTAAACACATCTTTCGTACTTATTATTTTGAATTAAAAATGTATTACTGTAATAATTTATGTACAAGATTAGATGAAAAAATAGTGGAAATTACAGAGAAGTATCAGTTTAATAGTGAAAGAAACCAAATAATAAAAAGAAAATCTCACCACATGATATCCAGAACAGCCCATTTCATATCTCGACACAAAAATTTAATAATAATGAACTGAGCATCATGCAGATATTGCACGCTATGATTCAGATATCTCTTGTAATTGTAAAAAGAAGTAGATACATCATACTGCAATAAAATGATCGAAAACAAAGATCAATCATGATTTCACGTGAAATTTGAGATAGTTGTTGTTGATAATGATAAAAAAAAACAATCAAGACTCATTCAATTTTTGATCATTTGATCTATTATGCTTGTGATTAGAACATTCTTTCTTATTTTATTGTCTACAGTATTTAGCTATGTGTTGACTATTGCAATACAAGGGACTCTACCTTCTAAATTAATTTGCCGGGCACCAAATACCAATGTAATTGATTTATTTATCGAGACAGGTGATAGACTTTTTGCTGGTACGGATGAAAACGTTGGAATAATGCTTCGTAGTGGTCATGGTCATATGTGCATTGAAAAGTCTTTGGATAACAATGGTAATGATCGTGAACGCAACACGATCGATCATTATCGTTTATGCTGTCCTAGAGAGATGGTTCATGACGACAAGCCACTCAGCTTACTGTCACTACTCTTTTGGGGTAGTGGCAAATCACGAGCAGATAATTGGTTTGTTGAGAAGATCATGATTAGATCATTTGCTACTAATGAAATCCTATTTAATCGAACTGTGCGTGAATGGATGGATGTATGGCAGCAAGCAGAGATATTTCGGCTTTTCTCACTTGACCAATGGGAATTACGTTAAATTTTTAATTTAGAATGATGAATAATAACCATATTTCTAAGAATTACAAATTGCAACTCGAAGGTTTTCTCTTACTATAAGAATAAACTTCTTGAAATTTAAGATAAAAACATTATTATTTAATTTAATGGGATTGAAATCCGAATTGTGATAGTTTTTTTCACACTCATCGCACATTTACATCTCTTATTTTAAAAATAAACGTGCCAATCTATTCATTGGTATTTTGTGTATAGATTTCATAAGTATCTCTGTCAAAAGTATTATAAATTATGGCAGAACCATACTTATTTTTATATCATTTTGTTAAGCATTTTCATACTACATCGATTGACATAAAACAGCAGTTTCTTCGATACATTAGAAATAAAACATTAAATAAATCTTTTTATATTATTATAATTGATGTACACATGTGAAAATAAAAGTAATTATAATTAAAAGAATATTGATTCTTTTTTTATAGTTTATTACAATATATATGTTAATGTATACCACATGATAGATTTTAAAAAATTTCATAAAAAAAAATAGAAAACTATGAAGTTCATTCAATAAATGTTTTATTCCCTAGAGCAACTTCCTGTTGACTACTATACATTGAAATAATATATCCGTTGCATGAAACAGAAAAAACATAACTTAATAAGCTTATTACGTATAAACATTTCATCGAAAATGCTCTTAGTTTACCCTTGATGATCAGAAATACTATCAACAGTCGTATTGCGTATTTTAACTTATTCTTAAACTATTTTTTGTCACGTCTTCGTTGATATTATTTTTTTTCATGTCATAATTCGTTGTAGGAATAAAAATATAATCATTTTACAAAGAAAACAAACACTGTAAATGTGAATATGTAAATATATCTACTATTCTCAATATAGACGTATGTATTTTAGATCTATTTTTTGTCTAGCATTATTCCGACTTCTGCTAATATTAAAATTGTGTCACAAAGATAAGAAAAATTTCATCTCTACCGATAACTTGATGAATTCTATTCAATCAAATCCAAAAATTTGCCAAGAAAAGTATTTTATACAATTTTTCGAATTATTGATACCGTTCTAATTTACGAATTTGTACTTTTTTTCCGTAAAATCCTTTTATCTTGATGCATATTCAGTTTGATAGTTGGCTGACGTCATTCTAGTGCGTGTTAAGATCTTTTAAAGAAGGATCAAATATTTCTAAAACTACATATAACGTATCAAATTGCACTAATACACGCAATCGTCTTTCTCTCTCATTATCAAACTGAAAAAAAAAAGAAAGAATTTTCATATATTATTAAACCTTGAATATAAAAAAAAAATAATTTACTCAAATCTTCATCAATGTCGTTCATATTTTGCATGCTACATACTATCCTTAAAATTCTAAGAACAAAATAGAAACTAAATCCAATAGCCATTTAATAAGTAGGCGATATAAGCACATCATATAAACATATATCTTCTTGAAACTATCATTCTATTACATTACTATCTTTTCATTCCGTTCAAAGATCATTATGGTTTCTCTCATGCATCTTATTTGGACCGCTAGTAAATTTTTTTGTTTTTTTTTTATATATACATTTGTTAATATTCTTTATTTAAGATTTAGTGCTTGTATTTTTCGTTATCTATACTCAACAACAAGCAGCAGAAGCACCATCAACGAATGAAGGATTTCAATTAGACAAACGTCGCATTGATAGTTTTGCACGTACATCTATTCCACTTTTTCGTGGATCAAATTTAGGTATATTTGTACGTAAACGTCCATTTGCTGCTTTTCCTGAACATTCAGTTATTCGACGAAAAGAAATTCGTTCATTAACAAATGATGATGAACATTATTTGGCTGAATTATTAAACAACAATGAACATCATCAACGACGATTTGACGATTATTCAGAAAATCCAGGTCCTATGTTTGGCCGATAAGAAATTTTTTTTTTCTTGTATACAAATAAATAAATTTTAAAAAAACTTGTTTTATCCAAGAGAACTACAAATAAAATTCTATTCACATAAATTATATATATATATATATAAATATATTAAATAAATATTTTATTTTACATATTTACTCTGGAATAAAATCTGCTGAATTTATTGACACAAAATTTTCTTGAAATATTTCAGATCTATTTAATTTGTGAATAAGAAATGAATTTGAAAACTTGAACAGATCCGCACAATAAAAAATTTTTTCTATAATGAAATGATCTTCATTAATTGATTAGATAATAGCATGATTGTATGACAATTTGGACGAAATTATTTTTTAAAATCTACAAATTGCAATGCATGCGGTTGATGATTTTTTAATCATCTCTGAATCCATTTTTCGACCTACTCTCAGTTGTGAAATAAAATAGTCATTGATCCTAGTAACAGTAGTGATAATCATGATCATAGTAATCTTTATTTTGGTATCAGTTGCAAACGGAAGGAAGTTAGATAAATGATTGCACATACTCACAAATATTGTGGGATGATGGTTCTTTGTTCGAAGGCATTAATTATAGTATGAAAAATATAGATAAATACGAAGAAGACAAAGATATGAATACAAATGCCGATGATGACATTGAGTTAATATTTATTAAATAATATTCGTTCAGGTAGTAACTACTAAACATCTTATTTTCATTTATGAATAAGTTTTTACCTACATGAAATAAGTAAACTTAAAAAATTGAGAAATTCCATGTCACACAGTTTTTTCTGCGTATCTCTATGATCTGCTAGTACCATTATACCATAAGATAGTCTATACTATTTTGTAATTGATATTCAAATATCATTGCAAGAGAGCTGATTAGGACAATAATTTCTTATTCTGAACTTCATACCGAAGTACTATAGTTCATTTTGTTAATAAACAACGGTAGACAAAATAGCTAAACATCTTGCAAAAATAATACAAGTCGATAGAAATTAAATGTATGAACATTGATTTAAATAGATTTTAATTTTAATATTTAAAATGAAGCAACATTTTGTTAGACCTTTTCTTACAAACTCAACCCATCTTTTATCTGCTTTTTATTATTGTCATCTTAAATAACTGTTTATAATGACTACAATAAAACATAGATGTATGTATTCTTGTATTAAATATATAAAAATGATTTACAATTGAGCAGCATTCATTAAAACTTCAGGTTTAATATAAATATCAGCTCGGAAATCAGATATTTCTTCTTTAATTTCACGTAATGCTCGATCATTCCAATGAAATGAAAGAAGTGCAACTGGCACGAGATTACATTGATTGATCGACGATCAGTATTTGATGTTAATGTAAATGAAAGACAATTCTTTTTCAAGATAAATTTTATTTTGTAATCATTAATTTTTCTTGATCATTTTGATTAAATGTTAAAAAGAGAAGTGTTGCAGCAACTATTGGTTCACTATCAAGTTGATTTTTAAGTGTATTTTCAATTCGTTCTTGTAATTCTTTATATGGTAAGCAAATTTCATCACCAAACAAATCTGAACATTTAAATATCAATTTCGAATAATCAACAATAGGTGAAGTTTCCAAAGAAAATAAAATGAAATTTTATACTTGTCGATTACCAAAATAATGTTCTTTTAATTCAAGTGCTCGTTCATATCCTTCATTAAATGCCTTTTCTTGTTCGATTTTACGTTGAGCTTGACGACGAATACAATCTGCAGTACGACTACCTAAATATGTGATATTAATTGAAAGACATTATCAATTAACATCATTCATGTTATTAATTTTCTAAAGTGTTGGAAGTGACGCCTTTTTCTTAGTTCAAGAATTATTTTTCTTATTAAAATTTATCACTTTCCTATGTCAATCTTGATTATTAAATATAAAAAAAATTTTCTAATTCTCAAATCCTGTCATAGTTTCCATAGAAAAAGAAAAGATATATAATTTATACTGTTATGAATAGTATTAATAACAAGTATTATCAAATAAAATATATCTGCATTCAAGATTTTATATGAAAAATTTATTTGTTCTAGTAAAGAACAGAATTTGATATAATCTCACTTGAAACTCCTGCGTGTTGTCTAGATAATTGATATTGCAAACGTTGTTGTGTTGCTATTATTTCATTATCAAAATTTTGTTTTTGAGAGGTTTGAGACTGTAAAGTCTGAAAACTGATTGATAGTGATGCTTTCAATTGATATCATTTATCTGCTGTAGAAATTTTTACTTCATTTTTTATTTTTGAAAATAAATTTTTGATATTTGACACATCTAAAAACGTTAAATGATATATTTGATATTCATTTCAGACGTTTGATCTTTATCATCACTTTTTTGTTTTTTATTGAGAAGAATGAATGAATGAATGCAATTTCTAAAACAAACAAACCAAGAAAAAAAAGGATACGACAGACAGGAAACTCTAGTAAAGAAGATGATGATGCATACCATTTCAGACGACGAAAAATAGCAAATAATAAACTAGAAGAGAATAATATACCGTCATCGATTTGGTTGACTGACTGAATGATCATATGACATTTATATACAAAACAACATACATACACACATTCACATACATAGACAAAAAAAAGAAAAGAAAAAAGAACAAGAAAGAAATAGGATTAGTATAGTTCATATACAAAAGAAAAAAAAGGATGTGTATTCTATTGAATATATATATATATATATTTAATACTGAGGTTGAATTTCTGTAATAGTAACAGCAACAGCTGGTATAGCAAATGGTTGATGTGAACGAATTTTTGCATGTGTAAGAAGATGTTGTTTGAGATTTGTTGATTGGGCAAAACGACGACTACAACCATCAAATGGACAAACATAAGGTTTATCACCTGTATGTATTCGAACATGTGTCCGTAGATTAAAATCAAGTGAAAAACGTTTTCCACATCCTTCAAATGGACATTGAAATGCTTTTTCACCAGTGTGTACAAGTTGATGTCGGCGTAATTTTGAACTTTCAACAAATGATTTTTGACATTCATGACAAACATGCACTCCTAAGAAAAAAAAAAGAAAAACAAAAATTTTACTAATTAATAAAAAGAAAAATAAAGAAAATATTTTTATTATAAAAATTTTTACGTGGTCCATGTGTATGTAAATGTTTATTCATTGATGCAGTATCGCGAAACATTTTTGTACAACCAGATTGTGGACAACGTATAGTTTTTGGTTGATCATCTGTTGGTAAATGTGTACGTCGTTTACGATGTGGTTTAACAAGATTTTGAACATAATCAGGATTAGAAAAATCTGCTGGAACTAATAATGATGGATCATTATCAAGTGGATTAACAATATTACTTAAATTATTATTTGTATCATTTCCAACATCTAATTCATCAAGATCATCATCACCTGATGAATCATCATCATCATCTGTATCACTTTTATTCTGTTTAGTTTTATTATGAGATGCTGTTGTTGTTATTGCTGTTGTTGAACGACGTGTTGAAGAAGATTTTTTATGATTTATATTTTTTGTTGGTTGTCGACGTGGTCGTCCTCGAGAATTTTTATTAATTAAATGTGCTACATCATCATCATCTATATCTGATAATTGATTATTTTCATCATCACTTTCCATTGATTCATCATCTGATCCACTTTCATCATCAGAATCTGTATCAGAATCATCACCTGCTGGATCATGATGTAATGGATTAACACCTGCTTGACAAAGTGCTTGTAATATAGCTGCTTGATTATATGATGTTGTTGGATTATTATTAACTGATGTATTATCTCCACTAGCACTACCCATTATAACAATATTACCAGCTGTACCAAGATTTATTTTGGTTGAAACATTTGACGCAAGTTGTGGACTATCTTGTTGAGATGATACTTTGCCGGTACGTTTCGTACGTAACATATTACTAGCATCTCCTAATAAAATGAATATATGTATATATATAGGATGTAAAAAAAAAATCATTATGCTCGTTTCTGTTAATTTAACTTAGAATTGATATGACAGAGTATTAATTTAGTATAAAATACTCTGTTATATGAATAATATCTTAAGTTGTACAGGGCATAATGATTCTGTTATCAGTTTAATACTAAATTCTTTGTATTCTATCGAAAAAGCCAAATTTATATATTCGATTATTAGAATACTTATGTTTTCTAATTATATTATTTATGTTCATAGAGCAATTGATTCTATCGAAAGTTTTGGTATTAGGAATAGAAAGATATTCTATAACACCTAATGTAATCATTTCATATTTAGAAAATAACTTAATCAGAAAGAAAAAAAAGAACTTTTCTTATCAAATCACCAGTCATTTGTTGTTGATCTTCAAGTTTAATTTTTTTATTTGATTTTATTCCTATTGTATTACGTCGTTGTTGTTTTTGATTAATATCATCTGTAGATTCTGAAAGAATATCATTCGATTTATTATTCATTGTAGATGATAAAGATTTTTTAGGTGATAATAATTCTTGTTTTGGTTTTCGACCACGTCGTTTAGGTTCATGTGTTTGTCCTGTAGTTGTTATAACAACTGCAGTTGATTTAGGACGTCGACCACGTTTTGTTGGTACATTTGTTGTCCATATTGAATCATCATGAAATTGATGTGTTGGATGATTTAATGATATTATATTACCATGTGCAAGTGTTGTTGTTGTTCCATGTCCACCACCAGTTGCTTCATCAATTTCATAATCACCTGATTCAACAAATGGAATATCTTCATCCAAATAAACAGGATTATCCATAATGATAATTTTTAGTACATTATTAATCAAGTTTTTTTGATGATCCTATTGTATTTGTATTAGTAACAGTATTTGGTATTAATTTATCTAATGAATTATGTGAACGTGATCGTCCTTGGGATTCAAGATTTGATGCTAGAAAATAATAAAGAAAATAAATATTTTTAAAAAATTCTTTTTGATTTATTTTATATCGAATCAAACTTTTGAAATAATTATAAAGAAAATCTATTTCAAAATGGAATTCGAAATTTAATTTTTCGAGATTTTAGACTCTATACAATTAAAATATAAAATTGTGCAGAAACACGATCTCGAACCAAATTTTATTTGTTATTAAACCATTCGATAAAATATATATCTTACGTGTTTTAGATGTTTGTTGTATAATACTATAACCGTAACGATACCAAGCAAGAAAAATAATAATAAGAGTAATTAATAACCAAATTAATAAATAACAAGTAAGACGAATTTCGAAATCGAACTCTATTTTTGAAATTTCTTTTTTTCTCTGAAATAAATAACAGAATAATTTTTTAAAAAAGAAAAAAAAACGAAAATTAAGGTTTTTTTTATTGTATAGTTTGACCAGTTTCTATTTTAAACAGAAAAAAGAGAAAAAAAAGACGAACATAATTACCAAACACAAGAAACAAACATATACAAATGATTAGTTTATTTGATTTTTTTTTTTATTCCATTGGTGTAGTTGCTTGTTCTTTAGTATTATCTTCTTTCATACTTCGTTGAATATTTTCAAGAATACGTGTTGTTTCTTCATCATCATCATTAGTATGTACTGTATTTGAATCTGTACGTCGATTATTATTATCACCATTACCACCATTTTGTTTGGAATTTGATGATGAATGTACAGGTGATCGAGAATCATGTCGATGACGATGATGTCGACGAGATGATGATGATGATGATGTTGGAGTTCGAGATCGAGAACGACGATGACGACGTGATGAACCAGAACTATATTAGAAATATTTTTATTAATCAATAGTAAATTAAATGTAAAGAGTTATTTTATAATTATTTTCTATTTCATATATTTTAGTAATAAGGAGAAAATGCAGGATAAATAAAAAAACTAAGTGTTTCTAACTTTGATCAAAAGGCTAATATGTGAATTAGTAAATAATATTGATTGTAATTAAATGATTAATGAATTTATTCTATTTACTTTTTTTACTATGCTGATATCCTATAAATAAGTTATGATAGAGAACAACAGTTAAAATTCAAGGATATTGATATTTCATCGTTATTCGTATAATGCCGATCAGAAAGATTATCTGTTCCTATAGTATATGATTTTAGTCTCATTTTGCCTTACCATGTAATTTAAAGGAACAGAAAGAAATATCTATTCAATACATAAAAACCTATTCAGTCTTGAATCATATGTAAATAGGTATTTTGTTCATAGCATGATAGATATATAAGAGCAAATAAGCGTTTATAAAAGATGAAAAATAAATTTAAAATATTAGTTAAAGTTAAGATTAGTTTTAGTGACAAATTAGAATTGACTTAAGAGTCATGTATGTCCATTATATAATGTTGATTTGATACTGAACTCAAGCTATCACGCGTTTGAAGAATTTAAGTGCATCGCGTCAGTTTCTGAGTATTTTTCAAATGTCATATTGAAACGATAGTTGGTAAAAGTTTTCAATAGGAAAATAAAACCAATAACATTTTAACGTATGATCAAGCATTAATTAAAGAATATATAATCGAACTAGAATTTCCATATAATCACGGAGTCATTACATCATAGTTTTGGCGAAAAGAAAAAAAGCAGTGAAGGACACCAGATGATTCATCATGATAAAAGACAATGCTTTCTTCTGATATTTTTCCTTACATTTCCGAAAAAAATTTTCATATTTCAATATCAGTTAGGTTTATTTTTATCAAATTCAATCTTTTCTAATAATTTATTTGAACTGTTACTGAAAAAAGTTTAGCTATTTTAGATATTTCATTTATCTAATCGATATAAATAATTATTGTGTAAGATCATTCTATCAAATGCAGTTTAACCCTCATTCTCTCAAAGAAATATTTCAAACTGATCATTTTAGTATTTATCAATTGTAGAATTTATTTACCGTGATCGTGAACGTTTATGACGTCGTCTATCACGTGAACGTGAACGAGATGATCGATAACTACGTGAATGTTTTGATGAACGATGTCCTGATCTATACAAAATAAACAAAAAAATGAAAATAAAATAAATTGTTATTTATAATATATTTTACCTTGAACGTGATCGTTTTCGATCTTTGTCACGACTAGATACTTTTTTTGATCGACTACGACTTCGACTACGTTGTGATGTACGATAATCTCGATTATGATAATCATTTCCATCTTTATCTCCACGATCATTTCTTGATGATGATGATTGTGATGGTGAACTTAAATATATATATATAAAACAAATTTTCTCGTTGTTTTTATCTATTCGTTTAACTTTACCTTCGACGTGTTTTTCTTTCTAATTCGCGTTTTTCATTAAATTCACTAACACGTTTTTTTAAATCAGCTAATTTTTCACGTATTTGTATAAAACCCAAATGTAATTTTCCACCAAAATGATCAGCCAAACGACGATCATTATCATGTATACCTAAATAAGCTGAACATACTTCACAAACACGTAATTTTTGTTGTTGATATGTTGATGCTGGCATTGTTGCACGAAATTCTTGTTCTGAATCTACTTTTGCTTTTCGTAATTCTTCAACTTCTTCTAATAATTTCATCGATTCATCAACTAAACCTTGTGCACCTAATTCTTCAGCTTTAGCTAATTTTGTACCAATTTGTTCACCTAATTCATGAATAGAATTCATCTTTGAAAAAAAAGAAATCAAATTTTCATTTATTATTATCTATATAAATAAAATAAAATAATTAATTACTTTTCGTGCAGCTTCTTCACCTAATTCTTCTTGTGTTTCACGAAGTTTTCGTTTTGCATGTTCTGTTTTTCGATCAGCTTCAGCAACAAATTGATTTAATACCTCTAATGCCTTTTATAGATTTTTATGAAAACAAACAAAAAATAAATTCTTATCAATACAATAAAATTAATCTTACATCAATTTCATAACATAAATTACGTGCTGCTGCTGCTCGTTCATAATCAGCACGTAATGCATATTCATGTACTTTTGCACATTCCCCTAAATCAACTCTCTAAAAAAAAAAATAAGAAAAGTTTTTCATACAATTAAATCAACTTACTGTTCCCGAAAGAATTTCATGTGGACAACAATTTAATAAAAATGGTCGACATACACGACGATCTTCATATGACATACTTGATTTTGTTACACCTAAAAATTGATTAATATAATTTAATTTTTAGTATAAATATCATGAATATATTAATCTAAACTCTCTTATATACTTACCTGATCTGCTCGATTTTTTTATACGTACCCTCTAATATATATCATACAGAGAAGTCCGTTTTTATATACTCACGATATGTATTTTGTAGCTGCTGCTGCATATAAGACTTTTAAAGCTCAATATAGAGCTATTCATCATGACATTAGCTAAAAACATAGCGTTCAGAGAGAGAAAGGGATTAAATGTTTAATCGACGATAGATAAAGAGAAAAACTACAAAAAACAAATGACACTCACGATTTCGTCCAATGTAAGACATAGTAGGTAATCATAATCAATGAAAAATGTGCACTCTCTGCGCCTTAAATGAAGAGAAACATGGCGCTACTGTTAAACAACACAAAATTTTAAAGAGTAAAATATTTATATTCTCAAACGAAATATCTTATTTTTCTAACTAAATAGTAATTATATATTTAATAATTTTAATTAACATACCATTATCGGATCCCATTAATTGATCTAACATAGCTCGAATTTGATCACGAGCAGTCATTTTTAATAATTATTATATAAAGACAAATACAACAATCTAAAATTAAAAATGAAAATAATGAAATGTCATAGAAGATTATGTAGCAGGTGGCGCTTTATCTATCAATATACAATATGTCTGTGTCTGTCTTTCGTACACGATACCTGCTTACATTTTATTGTTTCAAAACACCATGACTATGTTTCTTTGTCGAAACATATGGTGGAGGTTTGACAAACGATAATTAAGATTATTATTTATAGATTTCTTCAATAAAATTCAATAGAAAATATTTAAGAAATTTAAAATTTTTAGAATAAAATTTGAGTTTTTTCAATTATCAATATAGATGTCACTATCTATTGGTTTTACATTGAAATGATTAAAAGTTTTCAATTCTTCAAGTTTCACAATTGATATTAGAAATATTAGAGTTATTATAAACAATTTTTCATTACATTTATTACATTCCAGTAAAAACAAGAAAAGATATGGTCATATTTATACTGAAATCATTTGATATGCTTGTTTAATTAGCATAATTACAGTCATAAACAAAATAATATGAAAGAGAGAATATATTTCTTTGTATATACATTTTTTTATGATTCGGTAAATTATAAACGTTGTTCGATCAATCTAATTACAATACGTAATATACACATCTATCCGACTTTTTTACTTTATGATTGACAAGATAAAGTTAAGAAAATCTCAGGAAGTCAAATCTGTAGACATTTTTAAAGAAATATAATTTTTAATTTTTATTAATTTCAATTGAAAAAAAAAGTATCTTGATTTTTATTGTATAATAATATGAATTACTATTAAATCCATTTAAATTAAAAAAAAAAATTTTTATTAATAATGAGCATATGATGATATACGATTAACATGATTTTTTTAATAATTATAATAACGACGATGATGTTGTGGTTCTATAACAAAAGATCAAGTGTTATTTAAGATAAAAAACTAGCATTAAGATACTTACGCAAATTTTTGCTTGTTTGTTTATTACCCATATAAAGTTGCAATTCATATGGATCAATACGACCGTCACCATTTAAATCGGCGCGTTGAAAATCGGAAAAATCAGCCAGCTCTTGACGATTTAAATAGCCATCGTGATTTACATCAGCTGCGTAAAATGCTTGAGCTGCTTGTTTAGGATGTATACCTAATCTTGGTGCTACAAAATTCATACATATTATTGTACTATTTGAAGTAATAAAAAAAAAACAATAGAAAATTTGACTTACCAGCAACTTGAGTAAATTCTTTTAAGTTAATGCGACCATCATGATTACGATCTGCAGATTCAAAATCAATAAAATTTCGAAATTCATTATAATCTAAAACTCCATCACGATTTCTATCTGCTTCATTGAATGCTTGTTGGTAGTAACCGTATGCCATTTGTATATATAATCGAAGAACAATTAATCAATAGGAAATATCTGAAATGAATGTGTTTGAAAGCTGAGCAATCTCATGCTTTTATAATTGCAAGTTTATACGTATTTACATAATACGGACTTTTCCAACACGTTACGGCCAATTCACAAATTCAGGAAGAAAAACAAGTAAGGATAATTTTTTTTAATTTATTCGTCTGTTTTTTTATGTACGCTATTAATGACGTGTATTGCGTTCCGCTTTATTACTAATTATGGCTCATTTCAAATTGCAACTAATAAATGACACCTTTTTCGTCCTCACCGCCACCTTTGGCTTGCTGATTGGTTTGTTCTTTTACCTCGATCAGAAAGCTACGATAATTATATCTGAGTGCAATTACAATGAGTAGTCATCAACATTCGATTTATTTACAACTTTACTCTTATTAGAAAATCATTTTTCATGTTTTTTTTTATACATATCATTGTATAGAATATGATTTTGAATATTTTTAAATAAATATTCATTATATAATGAATAGAGAACGAATTTGATTAATGAAGCTCTAGATTTTAACTACATAACAAACTTCAGCCAAAATATGTAACATGTCAACTTGATACCCGAGAATTCAAAATCATTATCGCATGACGTTGATTAAATTGTTCCCTTTTCAAAATAACAAGATGTTTTAAAGAGTTCTTTTTTCCAAAAAGTCTACAGAACGTGTGTTTTAATGTAACACATATTCACAGCAAAATAAAGAATAAACAGATCACCCTCGATTTTTATCTATTGTTTATCATCGTGTTACACCACCTATTTTTAGTTTAAAAGAGATGTTACTAGATGATTTAATTGCTGAGAAAACTTAATAATACTGTGGCCAAATCATTATCGTGTTAAATTGAGAAAGTTGATTAAGGAGGAAACGTTATCAATTGATATCCTTCTATTTGAACTCATATTTTCCTCATTATAAGGGTTTATAGTGTAGAGAAAAATTCCCAAAAGATTTGTGGCATTAGAACCTTTTTCTCGAGTTATAGACATTTTACTGAATTTTCAACCTGTTCACAGAATATGATGAGAACAATTGAAATAAGAAATTTTTGCTTAAAATATTGCCTAATAACAGATTACATAATTCTTATCACATCTTGAAATTTTCAGCTCAAATAGACGCTTCTACTATAGGAGATCGAGTTGGCAAAAGAAACCGGTATTTTTCTATTTTAACACACTCTCTCGCTTATCTTGAGAGTGAAAGTGAGGAAAAAAAAACAGAAAAATACTAAAAAAGTATTCGTTTCTGGCAAAAGTTCTAACAACAGTCTACTTTTCCATTGTATGAAATTTTAAGTAGATTACACCCATTTCAGCTGAAATTTTTAGGATAATAATAAGAACTGTATGATCTGTTGTCGGACAAACTGTCAGAAACAAATTCTGTGCTTCAATTTTTATTACCATATTCTGTAGACAGGCTGAAAATTCAGTAAAATGTTTATAACTCGAGGGAAAAGAATCAATGGTACGAATTCTTTGGTGTCTTTTTCTCTACATTATAATTTCTAGTGATGAGCAAAATATAAACTAAAACAGAGAATATCAGCTGGTAAAGTTCCCTCGAATGTATGATAAGCATTGTTTATTTCTTTGTTCTTTATCAATAGAATATTTTCAATTATTTTTTTTATATATTTACGTCTTTGAATCACTCTGTTAGAATATAAGCTTTATTGAAAAAATTATAGTGATTTTTGAATAAGTTCACAATAAAAGAGTATGTTAAGATTGATATGATCAGACAGATATCTTACTTAAAAGTGACACAAAGCAGAAATACAAAAGAAATATATTTTCTTTCGTCGGATTATTCTATCTATAAAAATCTTGTTTGAAGTAAAAAATCACACACACAAAAGCAAAAAACATTTTAAAGTTGTCCATCAAAATGTCAACGATTATTTGATTTTATGTTCGTGGTTCATTAGTAGTTTCTGCGAAGTGTATCTAAAAAGAATAATATAAACATATTATTTGCTGTATAATAATATATAGATTAATATTATCACCTTCAACAACCTGGTTAGTACTAGACTGATGTTTGGCTACCAAAGGACGAAAAAGTCGTTGATATATGACATAAGAACCACCTTTTTGTCCTGGTACCATTAACCAAATGAGAAAAAGACATTTGATAAGCCAATACAAAGGTAATGTATGGAAGAATGTATGTCCAATATATTCAATACAACCAAATGAAGCATAAACAACCCAATAGACTAACCATATTGTATCATTAGATGCCGGTTTAGATTCAGCAACTAATAATCTTCATAGACATAAAAAAAATTGAATTACTTTCTTTATATAACTAACATTAAAATTGAAACTTACGAAGCATAGGCTGGATAGAGAAATCCTATAAGATTACAAAGAAAATCGTTACCCCAACCAAATGCCAAATAAATGGCAAGAAAACCAATTAAACCTAATTATATGAAAGATAATAATCAAGAAAGAAAAACAATAATAATATTGACATACCTAAAGCAACCTGTTCACGTTTAACTTTTGTCTTCTGTTCAAAAAGCTCCCAATATGAATTAAGAGGACCTTCTTTTAAGTATGGTTTTACTTTTTCTTCGAATTTATGTATATAAGTTTTAACTGCAGCTGCCATTTTTCGAACGTTTAGAGACCAAAGTCAAACTTATTTAAAAAAAAACAAACCAAAAAGAAAGAAAGAAAGAAAAAAAGTAAGTAAGAAAATAATTATAGATTATTTTAGATGATTATTAGATCAACCAATAGAAATATGTATATACACATTGACTATAGCGCCACTCTACTATATGTAAAAAATACCATTGTCTATTTATGCATGATTTTATGAATTGACTACGAAAACAATTTGCTCTTGTGCACATTGAAGAAATTAAATCGTATTATCTTTGTTTTAAATCAACAAATATGCAAATGAAATAGTTAAATCACCAATCAAAATATAGCAGTCACCTCTATAGTAACCGTAAAGTACGTAACATTAGGTGTTATTTTGAATCAAAACGGTCGCTATTCTATTTCTGCTGCTTTAAAAAAGTATTATTAAGAAGCTTTACATAACTACGAGTTGTATTGTGAGAAAAATTTCCAAGCAATTAAAATAGTACAATGCATTTTTTTTATATAATAAAACAACATCACATCTGTTCAATAGAAAAAAAATTCATCGATCTTCATTTACGATGACTTCAAATACAATAATGAGAGAGTTAAACAAGTGACAAATAATTGGATTTTATTAGATAAAAGTGTGTGAAATCTGCGAGAGCTATACTTGTAGTTTCGAAAAGCAGACATCTATATCTGTATTATTATCATCATCAGTAATGCATATATTGTAAAGAATTATTGTAGTTGTATGATTAAAAACATATTCTTTATTTTTGTATAAAGAATGAAAACAGTTCTCTTATGAATTAAATGCTCTTTCTACTATGTTTCTGCGTCGATTTCATCGATAATTAAACATTGAATAAGTATGAAGCATATGTTTAATTATTCGGTGTATGGTTTTGATAAAGTTGAATTCGAAGCAAATTCTGAATTTATACTTAAGTGTGGTTCTATATGAGTGTTGTTGTTTAACATAAATTAATTATTCAATTATTTCTACAAAACTTAATCGACCGCATACAAATACATTAGTAGATCATTTTCAAATTTACTAATACAAAATTTAATGATGTTTTATATAACTATGATAATCTGTTGTTATTAGATAAGTTTTATCGAATGGCTTGATACACATAGAATATTTATATTTTTTTTTGAGAGAATCATTTATAGTTGCTTGTATTTCTTCATTTGTATTTAGAAGTTTGATGAAACAATGAAAAAATAAGTTGACTAAAAATCATTACAAGATTCATGTAAAATTTGTGAAATTGTTGTTGTGCCAACAGCAAATAAATGAACTATGTTATATAGTTCACTTGTATAACTTAATATGTAGAAATTATAAGTAACATATTTATATATCGATATAACTGTATCAAGAATTATGTTTGCCTTCTTTGTATTCAAGATGTATATTTTCAATTTAATGATGTGAAAAATTTTTTTTTCTAGGAGTACATCTAAAGAGTACTTGACAATGTATTCTCATTTATATAGAAAAAAAAATGAAAGTAAAATTAATAGTCACAAAAGAATAGCTGATGTCAAGTTTTATCGTATTGATGAATACGAAAAATATGGAAAAATGAAAATATGAATACTTTCTGTGGATGAACTTTTTAAGATAAAAAAAATAAATGACGAAACTTTTAAACAAAAATAAATCGATAATTATTGAATAACATATGAATAAATAACTAAAAAGTTTATCAAGGTGAGTTTATATTGATGACAGTATTTTTTTGAAAGTATAGAAAACCTTTTTTTTTTATTAATTGTATTTGTTTTGTTTCAAAATATTTGAGTGTTTTCGGTTACAAGCGAAATAAGATTTCATTTTCCATTTTAATTTTAGCAAGTTCTAGGCACTTTTAAACAAATTCTACCAGTAGAAGATAGAAAAAAAATGCAACATTTTTACAGACGATTTATAAATTTGGTTACTTTACATTTGAATCAGATTTCAAAGATGTAGTCATCTTCATGGTAGAAATCATTGTATGGACGTTCATTGAGAAAAAATACAGTATTTTGTAAATCGATAGTTTGAAATTATTCATTTTTTTCTCAGATTCTAGTCAAATCTAATCTCTACTGTAGAAGACAATCATTATTAAACTCACCAAAATGTTTATCTATCGAATCTTAACATTTGTATAACGACAGATTTTTCGTCGTTGTTCTGTATTCAGTGATAAGATTTTGAATTTTTATCTTGATATCGGCAGTGGTGAGCTCTCTATTTGACAATAATTGGATTTATACCTAGAATTATTATCTTATTTCTTTACTTTATATGCAAGACTTTTTGAAATAAAGATTAATTTTTTCAGAAAAAAAATATGAGGATCTTTCTCATAAGATTGTCATACATATTTCTATTGTGAAAACCACATCGAGAGCCCTCGATCTAGTCGTTAATAGTCGTCAAACGAGTAGATGTTGAATATATAACATCATATAGAATATGACAAGAGAGAATCGTGACTACAAAATTGTGCTTTTACATCTTCGATTCGAGAATCTTGTTGTAATCAAATAATAAATAACATGTTTTTATTGAATGATTCAATAAATTTTAAGATCTTATAGTTTGATCATTTGAAAGTAAGAGAGGAGAAACTATTATATTTATTCATATAAACATATGACTTCGAATATTTGAAACAATTATATATCAATCAGATAACGAACAAGATTACGATCATTAAATTTATTAGTATCTAATTTGGTGAGTGAATTTCTTTGGAAATATGTCAATTATATTCTTGGAAAAAATATTTTTTATTAAAATAAATATCAAAATCTATGCTTTTATGTTGTAAATAAAATGAACTTTTTTAGTTTTCCATAGTAATACCAGATAAGTTACTACATAACTAAAGAAAATAATAAACATGTATCAATATTAAAAATTAACATTATATTTTTACTGATTTGCTTAAATAACATTTCTGCAAGATATGATCGTATATAAAATATGCTTAGCTGTGCACAGAATTTGTATTAAAAATAAATAATGAGTATATTAGGTAGAACTCATATACTTAAAAATTTTCTTTCTAATTACTTAATCATCAGTTAAGAGCTAGATTCTGAAAATCAGTAATCTGCACATTTGAATTTCCCTGCAATTTAATCAAAATAGAAAGACGGTGGACTGCAAACAATCTTGCATGACCATATACGTATTAAATTCCGTTTAAAAATATTTTATTTGACTATACAATTCCTCCGCATAAGATATACAGAAGTATAAAACTATCAATAAATAAAGAAACTAGTTACTTTAAGTTTAAAAATATTACTAATTACTTGTCCGATATGTTAAGTACCGATATACTTACTATTTAGAAACATTAGAAGGAAGTCAAGGTAGATCTAATGAAATATAATGTACACAGAGCTGTTAACAGGAAACTAAAAAGAGAAATAAATACCATCATGCCAACTCTGAAAAAGTTGCATTTTTCCAAAGTGGAGAACATAAAGAAATCTTGACTTAAAAGAATTGGATTACCATTAAACGAATATTTGAATGACGCCAAAACTTTTTTGAGACAAAGACTGAATTGTTTTCCTTTAAGAATTCACGAAAAATAACCTGAAATCTTACAAAGTAGATCTATAGATATTACACAGCAAGCAATGATGATTTAAGAGTGTGTATATCATTGCAAAGTGGTATGAACACCAAAATTAATATAACATTAAAAAGTTTTAATCAAATAAAAGATATCATCTTTATATTAATTCTTAGTAAGGAATGTCTATCATTTATCCTAAATTGTGATTCCTGAATTCATCCCTGAAAAAAATCCCTGTTTAGTGATGAAATAGTAGTTATCATCATTTTGGTCACCAAGTAGGGATAACAAATTTAGGGATTTCTTTCAGAAAAATATGTTCTAACTAAGTAAATTTAATGCCATTTTGCTTCAATAAATTATAATTTACCCTAAATCAGGATTTCAAAAATCCATCCCTGACTCGTATTAACTTATGATCGATTATCATTTATAAGAAGATGTGGTGACCAAGTCTAACTGTAAGTCATATTTATGCTTTCGAATGATTAAACGTGTATAACCAATACTGGTGACCAGATAAATGTTTATTTTTACTTCTTTTGAATATTCGATGATAATTTATCATTCGCTCTAAACTGTGGTCATAGATTCGTTTCTACATCGGCTCTTAATTAAGACACAATTAAACGATTATGACCAATTCTAGTGATCAGAACCTTGAATAATTAATTTCTCTTATCATATTATTAAAGAGTCAATTACTCTTATCACATTATTAAAGAGTGAATTCTGATCATCAGCATGTAAGATGAATAATTGATTCCTCGAGATTCTAGTGACCGGAATTCACTCTTCAACAATGTGATATGAGAAACTCTGACTCTTCAAGATCTTAGTGGCCAGAGTATAGCTACGATTTGCTACTACTGCCTATATATTATTTGGCTTTAACAGTAAAATAATTCAATATGATACAGGATGATGTTAGGTTGAGGTTTATTTAGTTTAGAGTACATTTGAAAAAAATTCCGAAGTGGAAAAGTCGTCAAATAAAAGTCCGTATTTGGTCACCAGAACTGGTCATAATTTTTTAGTTGTCTTCATACTGGGGACTAGTGTAGGAAAAGAATCTGGCGACCATTGTTTAGGACAAATGATAATCTACCAAATAGTCTATTTTATTTCTTTCACGGTCGGTTTTCTCATATACGTCTTTGTTGTTTATCTGCGTTTATCTAATCTAATATGTTATTTATAATTTATGAGTTTGATACTTGTCATTATATAAAAATGATTAGTTAGTTTTTTTACGTATAGAAATTAGCTCTCGCCTCACTATTAATTTTCCTTGTCTTCGATCGCTGTACGCTTTTTTACGAGTTTCAAGAAACAAACGGCGAATGTGTTGTAAATAAAAAGCTATTAGCGCGATCCCTGCAGGATTAAAAATGTGAAACACGATGAAACGGCGCACATTGTACACCAGATATCCAGAGTTTGTCCAAATAAGTGTCTACGATAGTCTTTAGTCCTTCATAGATTACAGTCTATACTAGAATAGTAACAGTTACTGCAGTGTCGGCCACTGTCTGTAATGATGACACTAATTTTGTCCATTGGTCAAGATCTATGATAAAGGTCATCGAATATGTCGGTCACGGTCTGTGACAAAGGCCATCGAATGTGTCGCTCACGATCTGTGGGGAGGGGAGGGGAGAGGGGATGGGTCCAAATTTCTACTCTTAAACACTTCAACACTCTCTTCTAGATCGTGTTTCACAAAATCGAAACCATTTTTCGGTAAGAAAAATATGTTACTTACAATCTCCCAATCAGATAAACGCGTCTGGTAACCAGGATATGCCTTGTAGCGTAACAACTTCTATTGGGATGATTGATTGGAGTGGCATAGTTTTTTAAATATGTGATATCATTGTTGACACATTAAATACATGCTTCTCAAACGTACAAACACAAATGTTTATCATTTGCCCCAAACTGTGCTCTCCAATTTCATCCCTACATAGATTCCTATTTTGGCACAATTAAACAACTATGACCAATGCTGGTGACCGGAATTGATCTTTTAAAAATGTGATGAGAAAAATTTATTCTTCAAGATTCTGGTCACCGAAATTTATTCTTTAGCGATATGATAAGAGAAATCGACTCCTCATGGTTCTGGTCACCAGAATTGGTCATAATCGTTTAATTGCGCTTTAATTAAGAGCCGATGTAGAAACGGATCTATGACCACAGTTTAGAGCGAATGATAAATTATCATCGAATATTCAAAAGAAGTAAAAATAAACATTTATCTGGTCACCAGTATTGGTTATACACGTTTAATCATTCGAAAGCATAAATATGACTTACAGTTAGACTTGGTAACCACATCTTCTAATAAATGATAATCGATCATAAGTTAATACGACTCAGGGATAGATTTTTGAAATCCTGATTTAGGGTAAATGATAATTTATTGAAGTAAAATGGTATTGAATTTACTTAGTTAGAACATATTTTTCGAAAAGAAATCCCTAAATTCGCCATCCCTACTTGGTAACCAAAATGATGATAACTACTATTTCATCCCTAAATAGGGATTTTTTTCAGGGATGAATTCAGGGATCACAATTTAGGGTAAATGATAATACACCTAACAATACGTCACAATATATATATTATTTATTTGTCTTTCATTAAAAAATATATACTAATTCTTGGTATATGTATTACGTTCTATGCACTATTTCACAGAAAAGATTAATAAAGAAAAAAGTGGTTAAGTATATCGATAAATGAAGGTTTTAAAGGAATACATTAATACTCCCGCGTACAAACCATTTTACTATCATGATAATGACGTCAGTGTGCAGTGATATTATGCACAAGGTTGTCCTTGATTTCATTTCTATTGACTGTAGAGAATGAGAGGAACGTTATCTTAACCTTCAGGTAAATTTAACAGCAACATATTTCGTTCGTCCTCCTACACAATAGCCAACGTTTTCTCCCACTTTAGATAGACGTACTCAATATATAAAAAAGAATAAGACATTATTATAAAATCTGAAGTATTCATTCAATTGACAGCTTTAGAATGTATAATAAGAAAACAGTAGCTTATTTGTTGGTTATCGCAGCATTTCTTGTCTTATGCTGCTACACTCATGCTGCAAATCTAGATTTGGAAGAAGACAGTTTTCGTGTGAAGCAATTTCTCCGACGAACCATTGATGGACACATAGTTTATTCATTTAAGATCCATGAATTTAAATAAATGAAATTCTGATCATAAATTTTATGTTGAGGAATATAACCGAATAAATTATTACGATTGTTCTTTTTACTTGCGATCTTCAATCTTATTTTTTCTAGAAAGTCTGTGCATCAAAATGAATAAAATATATGAATAGACATTTTTTATAAATTATTTCTGTCTTATGTATTGTTTGATCGTATGGTAAAATCCATATATGTATATATTAAGATTGAACATTATATATGAATATAATTTTCGTATGAATTGTTTGTTAGTTATAGGGTCAGTAAAGGTTCTAATCCTTTTTATTTCTTGTTTGAAATCAAACAAGATATTTAAATAAATTCTTGATATAGATTATGGTAACATCGTGCAATATTCAATTGTATAATCCTATTCGAAACTTAGCTTAGAATAAGCAACATATACGAATAAAATCTTCGTCTAATTCGTTCATTTATCAGGCATTTTTTATTTATATTATATGTTTAAAATACTTCTTTAAATTGAGAAAAATTCTTCAATATAATTTTCGTATGAATAATTCACTCATGATGTACTCAAAAAATTATATGATCAAATTTTAATATCTATATTAAAATGAATTATTAATTGAATAATATCTTGAAGTTATAAATTATTAATTTAACAGATTTTCGTCGATCATATAATTATTTCAAAATTTCCTTCTATGTTAAACAAAATATTTGTATAGAACTCTAATAAAAATAATTAATTTATTATGTATTTATCAATCATATAATTAAATCTATATCTCATTTTAAAAATTAAATGATATATTTGAAAAGAATCTTGATATATATATTCTATTTAATATATGCTTATCAAATATAGCATTATATAACAATCTTAATTTAGAATGAATAATAAATTTGAACAAAATCTTGGTATGAACTATTCATTTGTCTTGTATCCTTGGATTATACGAATCAAAATTAATCTTAATCGAATTAAATATAGTATCCGAAAAGAATTTTACACCTATAAAATTTTCATGTAACTAATAATTATTGATTATCTATTAAAAATTTAAATTTTATAACGAAATGAATCAGATATTTGAATAAAACTGTGATCGAAATTGTTTATTTGTTATATGTTTACTAGTCACATTATTTATTGAACAATGTATTATGCATTAAGAAACATATTCGAATAAAATCATTTTATGAATTTTACATTTATTATATATCTGTCAATCATAGAATTAATTCATAAATAATCTCAAACTGAAAAAGATATTTGAATAAAATTATCCTATGTCATATTCATTTGTAATGTATCTTTCAAGTGTATAAAATCAAATTTAACTTTTATTTTAATTGAATAAAATATTATTATTTAATTGTAATGTAAATTATTCATTTCTATCATACAACTATTAGTCGTAAAATTATTTTGAAAAAATGTTTTTTTCATTGGAAAAATACTTGAATAAAAACTTGGTATAAATTGTACATTTGCTATGTATCTATTGAGTATGTAATTAATTTCAAAAAAAAATTTTCAAATTCAAAATGATATTTGAATGAAATCTTCCTAGAAATTATTCATACGTTACATGTTGATCGATTAGATTTTATTATTATAATTCTAATTGTAATTTGAAAGAAAATATTTTGAATAAAATCTTTCTTGAGATTATTCATTTGTTATGTATTTATCGATTTATTTAGTTAATTTTGTATTTTATTTTAATTAAAGAAAAATATTTGAATAAATATTAATGAAAATTATTCATTTTAAATATTATACAATTGATTATATAATCAAAATTATATTTTATTTTGAATTAAATTGAATATATGAATATTATCTTCATTTATACAATTCAATATTCATCTGGTTCGTATTGATACAATGATTTATAAATATTTCTATGAGAAAGAAACCGAGATTATTGAATAGAATATGGTCGATGAATTATTCAATCATTTTATAATTATTCATCATATAATTATTTTTATTTATTACATTAAATAAAGAAAATATTTGAATATATTCTTAATAGAAATAATTCGTTTGTTATGTCTTAGTTAATTATATAATCAAATTCAATCATTTTATTATTAGTTTGTTGAATAATATGAATAGATGTTTTGTATAAGTTCATGAATGATTTTATTGTTATGAATCTTATTAGTATTTTCAATAATGTTTTTATTAGGCTAAAATATTTGAATATTTTCTTCCTGTTATTAGATTTTCGTTTGTCATGTGTTTTGAATTTATTAGATAATCATATCTAAATCTTCAAATTATATGAATTAAATATTTGAATAGAATTTTGGTATGAATTATTCATTTGTTATAGGTCTATTAATGAAACAATTCGATTTAAATATTGTTTTATATTGTGTAAGATATATGAAGAAAATTTTCAAGTATACTTTTCATTGTTGATATGTTTATTATTATGATTTTATTTTTTGTTTATATTTTCTCGAAACTGAGGAATATATTTGAATAGGATAATAAAGAAATTAGGTATATTTTTTCGTGATAAGTCATTGAATAATTTCTCATATGAATTAATTGTTTTTTTTTATTTATAGAAAATTTCAAGCAAATAGATCTCAATACAAAAAATCGAACATTTTGTTTATATCATCAACTATTTAATAAATTTATCTTTTATCATTTGTCAGAGTTTTTCTTTTTAATAAAATTAGTCTTTATTATTGAAGTATTTAGTAAATTTTTTGTTTGTATATGTCTAGAGCGATCTCTATAATTATATATCTTATTAATGGTCTTATAATATGAACCAATATAAACAGAGAAATCTAAGATAGATAGACAAGAAATTTTCTTCTTATTAAAAATGATTTCAGTCAAATACAGTTAATAAAAATTGAATAATATATGATATTATATAAATCGATTTAAATTTGATTAAGTAGATTATTGAAATGGACTTTTCATATTAATTGAACATATCGTATAGATGTTAGAAAAACAAAACAATCTCATTAAATAAAAAATATGTAAGTTATATTATTTACAATATAGAAATTATGTCATCAGAGAATAGTTTAGGAAATAAACAATAAATATAATAATTTGTATTTATTTTAGATGGTGAGTTAATTAAAAAAAACAATATTGTGATATAATAAATTTTTTGTTTTATTTTAGTTACCTTTAACACTTCTTCGAACTGCTGTTTACCATCCTATGGTAAGTAATTTATTGGAAATATCATGAAACATATATATATAAATTGTATGAATAGTTGGTGGAATTAAAAAATGGTGAAACATATAATGGACATTTAATTAGTTGTGATAATTTTATGAATATTCATTTACGCGATGTTATTTGTACTTCTCGAGTAAATTTATTTATTTAATTAAAATTTTTATTAATTATATTTATAGGATGGTGATCGATTTTGGAAAATTCCTGAATGTTATGTACGTGGTAATACAATTAAATATCTTCGATTACCAGAAGATGTGCTTGGACTTGTTAAAGAAGATGTAAATGAAAAACCAACACGTTCTGGACCACCATCACGTCGTCCATTTCGTGCTCGTGGTGAAGGTGGACGTGGAGGTAAAATAGAATTGAATAAGAAAAAATTAAAATAATTATTTACTATCTATATTTTCTTAATATATTAAAAAGGACATGGTGGTGGTCGTGGTGGAGGATCTGGTGATCATCGTAAAGGTGGAGGTGGTACTCGTGGTGGACATCAAGGATCACGTGGTGGTGGTGGTGGTCGTGGTGGACCATTTCGTCAAGGACGATAGTGTATAATTAAATAAGAATAACAATGATTCTCAGCAAAGTTCAGCATATTATCCTGATGTTTTTTTTCCTTGCTCAGATGAATAGCTCGAATGAATGACATCTTTCAGCTTATTTAAAATATTATTTGTCTTTCTGTCTGAATTAAATCATTGTAAAGAAATATAATCGTTTGATTTAGATATCTATAAATCATTAAATTAGATGATAAAAAAAATATATTTTCGGCAATATTAATAAATTTCAATGTTCTACTTTACAAATGTAAGAAAATAATCTATGAAAATACCAGATGTTATTTTAAAAATCATTCAATTCGTGCTATATTAAATAATCTTACATGTCTTTTTTATTCAGTTGTCATTTGTGATATTTTGAAAAATAATATTGTAATTAGTATCAGATCTATCTAGTCAATATCAAATGTTGAATGAAAATTTAAAAAATATCTTATTAATGTTTTCTATTGTATTCTATTATTTTTATTTATAATGAAATTTAGATTTTGTTACTAATTGCGCGAAAAATTATAGAGTTAAAAAAAATGTTTTTTTTAATGAAAAACTATTCAAACCAATCAATTTAAGTAAACAATTAATAACGACATCTTCATTCTACTATTGGTCAATTACAATATTGTTTTGTTTTTATATTGGATTTTACATAATATCCAAATATAATCATTGAAAGTTTGTACCATAACAATCTCACGCGGATAATCAACTGATATACATGCATCATATGGATGACTGCTTCTTTTTTTTTTATTCTGCGTCATACCAAACAGATGCATTCTTTCGTTTTGTATATACAAATATATAGATGATTCTTGTCGTTCTCTGTTTGTCCTTCATACATTATGTTTGTCTGTTTTTATAGATTTTTCTGTATAAAAAAAAAACAATGTCTTCGACATCAAATCCAACGACAACAACAGCAACAACAGCTCAACGTCGTTTAATGCGTGATCTACGTGATTTAACACAAAATCCAGTTGAAGGAATAAATGCAGCACCAATTAGTGCAGATAATATATTTCAATGGAATGCCATATTAGATGGACCTGAAGATAGTCTTTTTGAAGATGCAAGTTTTGTTTTAACACTTAAATTTCCACAAGATTATCCAAATCATCCACCTGATGTTAAATTTGTTACAAAAGTATTTCATCCCAATATATGTAAGATTATTAATGAATAATAAAATTTATTTTCTTTTTTTTTTTTTTTCTTTTAATAATAGATATGGATGGATCAATTTGTCTTGATATATTACAACAACGTTGGAGTGCAAGTTTAGATGTATCAACATTACTTGTTTCTATTCGTTCATTATTAACAGATCCAAATCCGGCTTCACCAGCTAATTCAGAAGCAGCTATGCTTTATCAAAATCATCGTCGTGATTATGAACGACGTGTACGAGAATATATTGATCAACAAATAATGGAAGATGAAGATAATGATGAAAATGGAGATGGAAAATCAGCAACAGATAAAAAAACTAACGTTGCAACAACAACAACTTCATCACCTCCAGCTGCTAGTGACTAGTCTTTTATTGCTTTATTCTTCTTCTTCTTCTTCTTCTTTTTTTATGACTAAATTCACCATCGGTGTATGTGTATATATATATATGTCTCTAGATTCTCGCGTATGGGTTTTGTTTCATTTGTATGTAATATTGCTGCGTAGTTTGGTCCTCTCATATGACGAATATTTTTTTGTCTATTACTTTTTTTTATTGTCACATACAAAAAAAAACATATATTAAAAAAAAACATACGAAAAAAAACATTATTTTTCTGTTTCTATTTGGAGATTAATTGTAGGATAGAATGAGAAAAGGTTGTGAATGAGAATATTTTCTATAGATTCAAGTAAGCAGTTATTCATTGTAATATAAATCTGAGTTTGCGTATCAGAACGTTCGATTTTAATTAAATTTTTTTCCATAGTTCTTCCTAATGTTATATTATAATAATCAAGTCTTTCATAAAATAATGGATGTAAACAAATTAATAATCTTTCATAAAGACCATCTGGTAAAAACTGAAAATTTTCATTAATAATTTTAATAATTTGAATTGAATCTTGATTAATTATTTGAAATGGATCTATTTCAATTTGATTAATTAATGGTAAATCATCTATTATTAATGTTTGTAAAAATTTTTTATTTGATATATTATCTTGTTCATTATCCATAGCAATCCATAATTGTTGTTGTTTTATTTTTCTTATTTGTTCACATTGAAGATTTTCATACGAACGTTTTTGTTCAAGTAATTTAAAATAATTCATATAATCAATATTATCTAATTTTTCTTTCATTAACCATGGACATACAAAATAAATTGTTGTAAATTCTCGATCTAAAAATAAAAAAGTAAAGAAATCAAATAGAAAATATCTTTTTTTTTTACAATTTAAATTTGATTCATTTACATAACCAAGATATAAATGTTCCATTAAATGACAATAATCAATAATATTTTGTTCAATTAAATTTATATTATTATTATTATTATTATTTTCTTCATAAAATAAAATATTAAGCATTTTCCATGTATATTCACCACGTATTAATAAACGTTCTCGATCAATATTAAATAATTCTTGTGTTTGATAATAACCAGTAAAACGAAATACCATATTATCATCATAATTTAACCATTTATCAATATTAGGACGAAATATAGTACGTGATAAAATATTATTTAAAAAATAATAAGGTTTTAAAATAATAATCATTTGAGAATTTTGACCAACACAAAGTATATCACCAGTTAATTTTAAATAATCAAGACATGCATCGAAATTCATTTGATTAATTTCATTTTCAATTAATTCTTTATTATCATCATTTTCATCATTAAATAAAATAGATGATTGTTCAAAACGTTGTAAATATGTATTATAATCGATTATTAATAAATCTTTTTCAATAAATTCTAAACGTTGTTTAAGAATTTGACGTGTATTTTTATGATATTTAACATTCCATTGTTGTGTAATAATTTCTAGATTTTCAATAAAATTTTTTGACATATTATCATTATCTAAATAAATAGGTTCGGAAAAAAATTCTGAATATAATCGAATATTTTTTCGTTGATTATTTTCATCAGTTAAAAACATATTAACTTTTGAATGAATTTCATCTAAAAGTTGTTGTGATTGATCATTTGAATATATTTTATAATTCATAATTAATCCAATAATTGCAATAGATGCATATTGACAATGATCAGATATTGATTCAATATAATGATATATATGAGAATATAACCAATCATATGTTAATAATGTATCATAATCAATAATTGTTATATGATTATCATTAAGATCTTCTAAATTTGTTGCTAATTGAAGAATATTTAAAAGAATAGTTAAATTAATTGGTAAAATAAATAAAGCATTTGTATCATAAATTAATGGATAAAGTATTTCAAAACTTGTTTGATATGTTAAATCAAATATATTAAAATAAAAATTATTTTTTGTTATAATTGTTGATTTATTTAAAAAATTTTCTATTAATTCATTTGAATGATAAGTTTTCAATGGTGGTGGACAAATACGTTTTATTTTTGATGTATGAGGAATATAAGAATCATTATTAGTTGATATATGATTTTCAATCCATTGATCAGTTATTATAGATGATGATATATCACTTGGTTTTTTTTCTTGTTCTTCATTTAATTTTAATTGTTTTTTTTCTAATATTGATACGTATAAATCAAGAGTTTTTTGTGTATTAGAAATTATCTTATGATTATTAAGAAGTTTTATTAATAAAGTTGTTTTACCTATATTTTTTGGTCCAATTAATATTAATTTAAGATGATAAAAATAATTTGAAAGAATTTTTTCCTTTTTTTCTATATAATCAAATAATGTTTCAATATAAATTGATTTCCATATATAACTTGGAGGATCTATTATTATATTACCTAATAAATGAAGGCCAGTACGTTGAAAATTTTCATTAAATGTATTCATTGATTTAATACCCGTCATATGACGAAGAGATAATGGAAGATATTCTAATTGATTATATCGTAAATCAAGTGTTTCTAATTGTTTAAGATTACATAATTCATCAGGAATTATTTTTAGATTATTATACGATATATCAAGAGTTAACAATGATTGATTTTGTGAAAAACCATTTTCAATTGTATTTATTTCATTATGACTAACAACTAATTTAGTTAATGTTGATATACGAGCAATATTACTTGGTAAAATTATAAGATTATTATATGATAAAATAAGTGTTTCTAAACGTTTTATTTTAATAAAATATTCTGGTATATTATCAAGACGATTATTTGACATATCAAGTATTTTTAATTGTTCCATTGTACATATTGATTCTGGTATATTAAAAAATGAATTATTTGATAAATATAATTCATTAAGATTTTTTAATATATGTTCATTTGGTATTGAATTTAATTTTGTTTCATTTAAATCTAATATTTGTAAATTTTCAAGTTGAAATATAACTTGTGGTATATGTTCGGAACGTATTTTTCCTTCATCAATTAATTCTAACATATAATTATCAAGTAATTTATAAAATGTTTTATAATTTATTTTCAATTCATATAATTGACGACATTCAATAAGTGTTTCAGGTAAATTATCTATTGGATTACCAGTTAAATCAATTGTTTGAAGTTGATCACAAAAACCTATTTCAGGTGGAAGTGTATCAAGATCCATTTGAGATAAACGAAGATGTCGAATATCTGTTAAATTACCTGAGAAAATAAAAAATAATAAATGAAATTTGTTTAAAAGAAAATTCATTATTATTTTTTATTTAATTTACCAATTTCACCAACGATATAACCAATTTTATTTCGACTTATATCAAATGTTTGTAAACTAACTGTATTCCAAATAGCAGCAGGAATATGTTTTAATGTACATTCAGCCATAATTAATATTCGAAGATTACGTAAATAACAAAATTCACGTGGTAAACAAGAATAATCATCAAGACCATTTTTAACACGTAATGGATTTCGTGATATATCAAGATATTCAAGATTAATTAGAGAACGTATATTTGATGATAAACTTGAAAGGTTATTATTGGATAAAATTAATTGACGAAGTGTAACAACTAGAAAATAAAAATTATTGAAAAAATAAAAGAAATTAAAAATAGTCAAAATTATTATATTTACGTGAAAAGATTTCTGTTGGTACAATTGAAAGACCACGAGAATTGAGATCTTGTCTTTCAGAATCATTTGGTTGTGGTGAATTTTTATTATCTGCATCGTTAATACTTACGGAACTTTTCTTTCTTTTTGGACTTTTTTTATTATTTGATGATGATGATTTTGATTTTGATGATGTTGGTGTTTTCAAATTAGATCCTAGTTTTTTCGATGTATTTGATGCTGGTGATAATGCCTTTGCTGATCGATTACTTGTTAAACTTTTAGAACGTTTTATTGTATTTGTGTCTCGCGCTTGTCGTTTAGATGTTGATGAAGAAATTTTTTCATGCTGTGTATCTTCTTCTTCATCTACGATTATATCGGGTGGTGTTCGATGTGATCGAGAAGATGATCGGCTTTTTGTTCGCTGTCGTTCACCAGGAGACAAACTTGCTCGACAATTGTTATTTGACATGTTTGTTTGCGTTCGAATGAAGAAATGAAAGCTGTCGTCGAAGCAATCATTTTCTATTCTTCTAACTATTTACTTATCAACACGTCATTTGAAGGTGATCCGATTTCTTTTATGTTCTTTTTACGATTACTTGTGCTGATTTTCTTTTTTGCTTTCCTGTTTATTAAAATCAAGAAAGAAAAAGCTAGTCAAAATTATATTCATCTCGAGAGCTTACTTAGTATAGGAAATATATTTTCAAACTTTTCCTTTTCATATGTGTAATTTATTTGAACAAATTTCAGATTTTCATTAGTTCCAATCAATTCCTCGATGTCTTTCTATTATCAAGTTCCAATACAATCTTGGATGAACCGACCAGTGCGAGAAATTTATGATATATACAGTCGTCGTTCAAGAGAATTATCAGACCAAAGATTCAATCTGTCTCAAGAGATTATTGACTGGGGCAATACACTAATGCATCAAATCAGAGATCATGTAGATGAGCAAAAGAAACTTCTGGATGAAGAATATCGAAAGCAGGAACAATATCTCACCGAGATGCGCCAACAATTCATCGCTGCATCTCAATCATATGAACAAAGAGAAGACAATGAAAAGTTTCGTCAATTGATTGACGATTTTAATAGTTTGAAATTTGAGTTAGCTTTGCTGGAATTTCCTGACCGTACAATTCCATTCGTACAATTTATCACAGACAAACAACCTACACAAAAAAAACAAGAGGGAAGAAATGCACAAATTACAAATGATAACAAACCCACAACTGCTAAACAAATGAAGTGAGCATCATTATCGATGCATTTGTTGGTTGGACGACATTTAATCTCTTTTTTTTTGCAGCCCACAGCCATCGGCAACAGGTCAAATTTCCACAAGTCCTCAACGATCAATACCTAGTAACGATAATGTGAATAATACTAATGAGGATACTAGTGATTGGGTAAAAAAATGTCCTGCATGTTGTATGATTTTCCCATCGGACATGCCACCATATGACCGAAATGTACACATCAATGCGCATTACAAAGATCCTCAATAAAGTAAAAGAACCAAAATTTAATTAAGACTTTGACTTTTTTTTACGTAATAGATTTTCATTCGTTGAGGTGATAATTGATTAATTGGTTTTTTTTTATTGAATTTTTATATTCCAGAATCGAAGGAAACTTATTCAAGTTTTTTGTGATGTTAGAAAAAATCATTTTCATTATATTTTTTTGATTACAAACAAAGATGATAAAATTTTATTCTTTTATAAAAAAATATATCAATTTTTCTCATCAAAATATCATATAGAAACTTTTATTTTATTTGTCAATGTACGTGTAATTTAAAGTGTCATCGATTGTTTTAGTATAACCATAAATTTGTCTGATTTTTTTTAAAAACGTTGAGTTTTTTCATTTACTTCAAAGAACTACTCTGAACATATATAAATCAATCAAATATCAATCATTATTTTTAGGCTTACTAAGAAAAGTTTAGAAAGGATTCTTTAATTTAACAAAAATATAGGTTTACTACAATAGACATTGATAGTTTTTCGTTTTTTTAATGTTTATTAGATCGTTTATTCTATATCTAACCATATTTTCAGTACAGACATGTATAAGATAGTTGTAGCGTTAACATATTAATAATACGTAATAAATACTATAAGATAAGTGATAGTGTCTATTAAGGCCAATGTGCACACTGAATATTTCATTTATTTAATAGTTAAAATTTAATTTGTTAAGATTTATTACAAGATTTTTTAAAAATATTATTTGGTGAAGGTTCTAATGTTTTGATCATCGAATTTCAATTTCCTTGAAACAATTAAAATGGTGTTTTCCAAATACATTTATTTACTTATTAGTATATTGCTAAATTTTGAAGTGTCATATGTCATACTTCAATGAGTTATCATTATTAAACCAAAATGCTACTTTCAAAAAACCATTGATAATACTACAATCTTTTTTCTTATTATGTTCGAAACAAAGATTCTTTGCAGACTTGATAGTAGTATTTTTTGCTTCTACTTTTTGTGAATCAAAAAGAAAAAAATATTAATAGAAGCGAAGAATATTTTTAATGCATGAAAAATAATTAATACACAAATGAAGTGTTTCGTTCAATTTACTTTTACAGTTTCTTTTTTGTTTTATAAGCACATATTTATTTTGAAAAATTTTAGATTATTTATTAATATATATAATTTTATCATGTCGGGAATCACAATATTTGGTTTTACCATTATCCCGAGCCAAGCAAAGAAAGAAGTTAATCAAATATTTAACGAGTATGAGAAGAAATTAAATGACCAAAAGTCAAGGATGACTGATGAGATCAATAAATGGGCAGCAACACTTATCTCTAAAATTAATCAGCACGCACATAACCAAAATACTCTTCTCCAGCAGGAATATACAAGAAAAATGGATAGTTTGAGAGAGAAAAGTCGACAATTTGTTGAGCAACTGCATATATACGAACAGATAAATAAGCTTAAGGAAATTCATGAATTATATGAACAATGTACTACTTTGAAATTTGAATTAGACATGATTGTGTATGATACACAACCTATCCCATTTATTTATGTATTGGACGAAAGAGAACAATTAAAAATGTATCAGAATAATTTTGATATAACTGAAAATAATAGTTTTGATAATCAACCAATAATAAAATCTAACAATGACCTAGAAGACAATAAGAATACATATTTAAAATCATATCCAAATGAAACATTCTCAAATGCTGCACATATACAGTAAATTTCTATATTATTATGTTTATCTGTTATATGAGTATTAATTTCCTTTTTTGTGTCTTGCAGGTCACAACAAACTACAATGAGCTCTGTAAATAACTACAGTAATTTAATAAGTGATGACGATGTTCAAACATTTTATGATACGAAAGATGATGATCTACTAGCAAATTGCCCTGTATGTCTTATGATATTTCCAACAATTATGACAGCACATGATCGTTCTCAGCATATTCATGAACATTGTACAGATGATTGAAAAAAAAAATTATAGCCATCTGATCGAAATCGAGGGTGTTTTTCAATGTATATTTGTTTTTATGTTGATACAATGAGTTAATTATTGAGTTTTTTTATTTTGAAAGGAAAGAAATATAAAATCATCTTATTTTTTTAATTATCAGTTTTACGACTCTTTTGTTGCAATTATAAATAAATACATAGAAATTCTAATTATTCTTTTATAAAACCTTCTGATCTTCTTGCACTAGAAACGATATATTTGAGTTATCTTATCAAATAGAAAGAAGTGTGAATGTAATGAAAGAGAATTGAATCTCTATTATGAAAGGTATATTTACATTACTTTATTCTTTAATACTCATTGAAACTGTCATTGTAAAAAGAAAAGTCATTTAGAATTATAAATGTAATGAAATTGAATTTTACTTCATTATGATATTTTCTTTCTTTCAGTCTCTTGTATCTTTCTAAAATAAATATGTAAATTTTTTTTTACCACATCAGATACTTCTTTACCATGTGCCTATATATGAAAGAAGACCAGAAGAGAAAAAAAATATTATTGATGTAATAGTCATTTTTGTTCTTTCAATTGTTAGCTTTCCATCATGTTATTACTTTACTCGTTCTTTTTCAATCTTCTTCTGCATCAATATTCATGCCTGTTTTTTTTTTCTTTTTCTTCTATAGATCAATATGAATAACACATTTGCATGACAAGAAAATATTTATTATACAAAGATATATTCTTGAAGTTTTTTCTTAGTGTATAATTTTTTTGACAACTTTCAGATTTTTTATTATTAACAAAAAGTTTGTT
>JAJEKB010000268.1:127415-137899 GCA_022393335.1 Macrotrachela quadricornifera | reverse complement strand
TTAAATCGATCAACTACAGGACTATTACCTGTTGTTCTTTGGCGAAGATTATCTTGTTGTTTAAGTTTTTCCTAAAATAGAATTATGTTTATATTAAATAATTAAATAAATAAAGAAATACTTTTAAAGTTTCGTTTTCATCTTTTAAACGATCAATTTCTTGTTTAAGACGTGATTTATGTGGATCATTACCCGCATCCTAGAAAAAAAAATTTAATTGGTTATAAAAAAAAATAATTTATTCGAGAAAAATATGAGAGCTTTTATCAAAAGCATACAATAAAAACCATAAAACATGCAAATAATCAAGCAAGAAAGTAAAATTAAACGAAATTTCGACTTTTTTTTTTATATATAATTAACTAAATATAAGACAGACAGAACCTGTTGGCGATTTTGTTTTTCAGTTGAAACAGGATTTGATGCTCGCACAGGGTCAGGTGATCGTTGATTAAAAGGTGCTGATGGTAAAGAATTTGTTTGTTGTTGTGTACGATTTTCATTTACATTTATTGATTCAGTCTAAACGCGCACGATTATACAAGCAAAATACAAAAAAACAAAATCAAGGTAATGTCACTAATACTACATAATCAAGCAGTTTTTGCAATGTAATTATGTGAAATAAAGACGAGCAAATATGAGAATAATAAATTAATATACTTACAGCGCGTGATATTGGCTAAAATAGAAAAATTTATTAGAAATATACAATGTAATTAAAATTTTATAAATTAAGACTAATACAATCATCTTCCTACACAGATCACTTGTCTTCTTTTGGAATATCATATATAAATATATAAAGGTTTTTTCTTCTCTTATTGTTGTGTAATTAGATACGTACGCTAGATGGAAGAAAGAAATCAGTGGTATAACCCTATAGTATAACATCCCATAGAGCAAAACAGCATGATGTCAACAAAACTAATTATATATTTCTTATCAGATTTTCTTAATCTGAGTACAAGTTATCAGTCACCGATATGTCAAATTTCGTGGTTTGACTCATCGATTTATTAGTCTAATTCAAATTGAATTTGAGATGAAGAAAATTTTTTATAATTTAACTGGAATCAAACTCTAATATCAATCTTTCTTTTTCTTATTTATTTCATATCTTCAAATTATACAAATGATTAAAACTTACTGCATCTATTTCTCGATGTCCCTGTGAATCACCAGGCACAACTGCTGCTTGTTGTTCATCAGCAAATACACATTTTAATTTTGAATCTTGTACATTAAGACTTTTTAAATCTTGTTTCCACTAAGAAAAAAAAATCTTATTTTAGTTTATCTTTTAAGAAAAAAAAACGAATTTTCTCTTACAAAATTATCCACATCATCTGTATAATTACTTGGTACACCAACCCATTGTACCATAAATTTATGTTTAGTACGATCATCTGGTTGTCCAGGTGCTTGTGGTTGTAACATTACTAAAAGAATAAAAATAAAAATCAAGTTTATTTTGTCCAAATTATTTTTCTTCTTATTTTACCTTGAATATTTGTATTAGCATGTGCATCAAGAAAACCACTATTTGGTTTAACACAATAACGTTTTGGTGCTGTTGTTTTTATCTTATATGCAAGTCGTTCATTTCCACTATTTGCTAATTTAAGTGTTGTTGTTGAAACAACATTAAATGGACCTTTAAAAACGAGATCGTTATTCGGAATGAGTTCGAGTGTCATAATATTTCTTTTTCTTCTTCGTCTTCTTTTTTTAATTCAAAGACAATCGTCAAAATATTCGTTTTTCTTAAATCGTAAATGAGTAAATAAAAAGATAAATTGATTAAATTTTGCGTATATATATATATATATTTTTTATTTGTATTAAATAGATATCTAAACAAAAATAAACTGAAAAATGAATATGCGTTAAATGTCAATTAGAACTTCTATCGCATGATCTCACAAAAAAAAGAATAAATAATAAATATGTATTAGAGATAATCAATCAATCGTCTTTAATTTAAAAAAATTAACACATTTATGCACTTTGTTTATTAATATAGAAAAATAGGAAAAAGAAAATTTATATTATAAAATAAATTTATATATATATGAAAAAAAATAATTTATTTTACAAAAAATAATTCTAATTAATTTAATCAATAGAGGATAATAATATAAATATATACCTTTTTTTTTCTGTTTAAGTTTAACGAAAAGAAGATAAGAAAGTCAAATTAGACAAGAAAATTATAAACAAGATATTTATTTATTTTTTTTTTCTAGAACAAATTAAATATCTATTCAAATTAAATTTTTATTTTAATTAAAAAAAAAATGCGTGTTGTGGTATTACCTGTATGTTTACTCGAATCATATCCACATGTTCTACTTAAATATGATTTTCGAGTTATTCCACAAACATCATTACCATCATCATCATCATCATCAACTATTAATCCATCAACACCATCAATTAATAGTTCAAGTAATAAAACAAATACTCGTTCACAAGAATTTTATTTAACACCATATTGTTCACCTATTCTTCCATCGGGTTCAATTCATACTGTATGTGAAATAATAAAAGGTTCAACTGTTCTTCGAACTTTATTTGATGTTAAAAAAGAAGATGAAGAAAATCTTGAAAATAAAATTGATTTTAAAGGACATTGTCGATTTATTGCATTTGGTCCTGAAACAGATATATGTATATGTGCATTATATATTCCACATATATCATCACTTGAATTAAATTATATAAATCAACCTGATCCACCACTTTCACGACAACATTCTAAATTAAGTTATGTTCGTACACCAACTGATCCATCAATGAAAGAAATAGCATTAGCTTATGGAAATCCAGGTGGTGAACATTTACCAGCAACAGCATTTGTTGCACGTGATCTTGTTCATTTATGGATATCAATACGTGATATTCGTCATAAATTAGTACATATTGATCGTGTACTTAAACAACCAGGAATTTTATCAAAATTAACACATGTTGAAAGTTGGGTTACATCGTACAATGATAGTATAAATGAAAAAACAACAAAAACAGAAACTGATGCATCACTTCGACTTATTAAAGCACGTGCACGTACACTTGTTTGGGATATTATGGAAATGAAAAATGAAATTTTATATCCACATCCAGGTTTGTATATAATATTAATTCTTCTACAAATTATTAAAATGATCATTTGTAGAAGTAAAATTTAAAAAAAAAATTAAGAATTCAGCTTCTAGTAAATTTCATAAATTATTTATTGCTAAAAAAAAAGAGTATTTTATTTTATGTGGATGAATTATAAATTTGAATGAATCGGAAAAGTATTTCTTTGCAGAACTATATCAGATCTATGGCAGTTTATAATTCAATTTTTGTCATGTTATTCTCCTCCCAATAGTCATTGGAATAATCAAACTATTCTCATATTTGAAAGCATTTGTATGTGATAAATTTTATAATAAAAAAAAATTTCTGTTTTAGTTCATGGACGTATTCCAAATTTTCGAAATAATCCGGATTGTTCAACAAATTTGGCACAACTTGAAGAATTTCAACGAGCACGTGTTATTGAAATTTGTCCTAGTCTTGCTCAAGAACATTTACGTTTATTTTCATTAGCTGAAGGTATATACATACTTCAAAAAAACAAACAAACAACAATAACAAAATTTTTTCTAATTTAGGAAAAGTACTTCTTACTCCAGCACCATCAATTGATAATGCACTTTTTTATAAACTTGATCCAAAATTTTTACATATTCATGATTTATCACGTGCAGCAACAAAATCTGGTATAGAATTATATAAACAAAAAAAAAAAAGAAAAAAAAACTAAATTATTTTTATTAGGTACTGCTGCTCTTGGTACAATTGTTAATTTAACAGCTGTTGGTAATCTTCATGTCGATATAGTTGTTGTTGCTTCTGTTGTTGTTAATCCAATTACTGGTGCACGTTTAGGTAATTCATTTTATTTTTTCTTTAATATTATTTAGAAAAAAAATTTTTTTTTTTTAAAGGTAAAGGTAAAGGTTATGGTGACATTGAATATGCAATGATGCGTCAATTAGGTGCATGTGATGATACAACACTTGTTGTTACAACTGTACATGAAAGTCAATTACTTGATGATCTTCCATCATCAGTTATGACTGAACATGATTTGTATGTGATTGATTTCTTTTTTTTATATTGAATATTTCTGTTGTTTTGTTTTTTTCTAGACCAGTTAATGTTGTTATAACACCACAACGAATAATTTATACACAAAATAAATTTTCATGTCCAAAATCAATTAACTGGAATGATATTGATAATGAAACAATGCTTAATTTACCTGTATTAAAAGAATTTAAACGTCTTCAACAACTTCAACAAGAAAGATCGAAATAAATTTTCTTAGTCTTATTTTCTTTTTTTTCTTTCTTTTTTTTTCTCGTCTTCTTTTGTTCTCTTATCTGTGAAACTTGTGTATTAAAATCGATTGTTTATTTTGATTATCTTCTCTCTACTGATATTTTAACTCATTTGTTTTATTTTACCTTTTCTTTTTTCTCTTCTCTTCTTTTCTTTTCTTTCTCTTCTATCTATTGAATGAGACTTTAGATCTAACTTGACAAAAAAAAAAAAACACAATCAATCGACTAACAGATAGCACTTTTTTTTTATGACTACTTTTACCGGTATCTCCCGGACAACTTTGTGGATCTTAGTTTTTTTTTTCTTCGTTCGTTCATTTGTTGTGATATAGGGAAAAAGATAATCGTTTTTTTTTCATTCCATTGAAACATTGATAAGAAATATAGAACAGATCAGATAATATATTATATTATATCTTTGATGAATATACACGTGTATATATATATATATATATATGTCAGCTATGATGAAAAAACAAGACATGGTTTCGCTAAAATAGACTGAATATTTTTGTTTTATGCTGATTGTCTTGGCTGTCTGAGCTGATATTAAAATTTCAAAGCTTTTTCAAACAAAATATCTATTTAATATTGATTTTATTTCAGAATTAAATATTATGTTAAAGTATAATTACATATGAATTCATATAATTTATATTATTAAGTAAATATTATATTATTAATGATGTAAATTTTAAAGAAAACATTTTATTCTTTTAGAATTCAACAAAGTGCCACCATTAGAAAAAGAATGTAAGTAATATCCTCCTAAATAAATTAAACAGTAGGTTTATTTTTTTCCTATGCATTCTTCATATCATTATTGTTTAGTCTCATATTTGTATTACGAATAGACCATTTATCATTCGATATACTCAATAATCTTTTAGTCTTAAAGAGCAAGACTTTGTTGAAAAAGCTTTAGATCTGTTGTTATGATCATCTCCTTATTATTATTCATTTTATACAAATTCTTGTATGATAGTTTGATATCATATAATGATATGTTGCAAATGAAATAATGCATGATCTATAATAAATGGCTGCACTTTTCATGTCATGTTTTAATTATTAAATAAGTCTTATTAAAAAAATAAAATACGCCATAACATGTGTCGTGAGAAGATTTGCAATTTACACAAGACTGCTTACTTTATAGTTGCATTTTTTTTTGTTTTTAGAACGAATAAAATTTTGACTATGAACAAACGATGCGTTTTGGAGTAAGATGAACTCGTCTTTTCTTATTTCATCTTTTTGTAATTATCCTTTATAAATTGTAGAATTTTTCACACTGCATATTCTGGCATATTTTGTTTTCTTAATAAAACGTATATAGTAATCAAAATATGACATGCAACGCGCAACCATTTACCATAGGCCATCCATTAGGTCTATTTGAATCACAACTGGGCAAATACTTTTCTCCAACACCTCTGTGTTTTGTTACATGTAAGCATGGTTCGTGATATTTGGAGTTTAGTTTAACTCAGGTCAATGCAAACTTGTGCCGGGTATAAAATCATACTAGTCATTAATATATTTTCAGCTGGTTTTTATAGTGAAAAAGTCCCATAATATAAGTACTCGAAAAAACATATTATATTGTGAGTATTTTTTACAACAATAACCAGCTGAAAACGTACCATTTTGTGTCTGAAACAATTTTGCATCGATCTGAGTTGAAATAAACTCAAGTTATTATAAACTGTTCTTGTAAGTAACCAAATACTGAATATTTGAGAAAAGTACTTGATTAATTCTGATCGGAGTTTTTTATCGGATATATAGCAGAGATGAAATTGATTAGTGTTTTCTTTTTCCATGAATTTATGTCATCAACGTGTTCTTTCGAATGCTGAAAACCAGAGTGCTTCAATTCTTTGTATTAAAAAGTTATAGACATTCCATTCATTCCTGTTCCCTTGAAAAAACGATCATAGAGTTGGACTAGTAAATACTTAAGAAAACTTTTTTTTCACATGCTTTTGCGTCCTTTGTTCTTCTCTCTTTCGAATGTGGAAAATTGCATTTTTTTTATCTGTCTTTGTTAAACAGTTATAAGTATTTTATCCTTATAGTAATCGATATTCTTGAAACAACAAATCGTATTTTCTAACAATCTTGAAAAGTTTTATTGACTACTGATAAAATACATGATCGAAATCAAAAATAACATACTTCAATAAAAAAATAACGTTAATTAGGTATTGATTAACTGATTGATAATAGTAATTTTGTCACACCTTTTAGTAGTAATGATGAATAAAAGGTCTCGATTCCAAACATGTGATTCTAATGACGATTTCTATGGTCTGTGAGCTACTAATAAAAAAAAGAAATAATTTATTTTTTTATTCAATTTCTAATTTATATAAAACGAAATCGAAGCATTCCCTCTTCTTACAAGACATACCATGAATGCTGTTTTAATAGAAATGAGTGTATGACCTCCATTACCCCTAGTTGAGAGTGTGCATGCATGCATGCATGCATGTAACATCGAAAGAAAGAAAATCAAGGTCAATTACTGGTATTTACTTCATGTCTTTATCATTTGCCGACGACTATCTTTGTATACAAACAGGTTACAAAGAGAAAAACAAGATAATATTTACATATTAAATTAAAAAATGATTTTATTTCGTTTTATTGTTTTTTTTTGTTTTTCTAGACTCAACCAATAGAATCTCATGTATTATTATTTATGATTATAAACAAATTAAAAGAGAAGATGTAATTATTTATCAAACAATTATGTCTTCTGAACGTCGAGTTTCCGATCTACGCAATTTAGTTAGTGGCCTTTATACTCTTGGTAAAAATTCCTTATTTGAAAAATAAAAAAAACAAAATGATTTTTATTAATAGGAGAAACAATTGGTACAGGTCATTTTGCTGCTGTTAAACTAGCACGGCACGTTTTTACACAAAAAGAAGTTGCTGTTAAAGTTATTGATAAAACAAAATTAGATGAATTATCTAAAGCACATTTATTTCAAGAAGTTAAATGTATGAAATTAGTTCAACATCCAAATGTTGTTCGTTTATATGAAGTCATTGATACACCAAATAAACTTTATCTTATTTTGGAATTAGCTGATGGTGGTGATATGTATGATTATATTATGAAACATGCTAATGGTCTTAATGAAATATTAGCACGAAGATATTTTCGACAAATATGTCGAGCACTTAAGTATTGTCATGAAATGCGTGTATGTCATCGTGATCTTAAAGTAAGATTATGTTTTGCAATTGTTTTCTTTTAATAAAACTATGTATTTTTAGCCAGAAAATTTGGTTTTTTTTGAAAAACAAGGTGTAGTTAAATTAACTGATTTTGGTACATATTTATTTGCTTTTTGAAATAATTTAATATTTTTTTTGAAGGTTTTTCTAATGAATTTTCACCGGGTACAAAATTACTAACTAGTTGTGGATCTCTAGCATATTCCGCACCGGAAATTTTACTTGGTGATCCATATGATGCACCAGCAGTTGGTAAATTTATAAATAATTTTAATTTTATGAAAATAAAAATTTCATTTTAAGATATTTGGAGTTTGGGTGTAGTATTATTTATGCTTGTAACTGGTCGTGCACCATTTCAAGAAGCTAATGATTCTGAAACAGTAATGATGATACTTGATTGTTGTTATAAACTTCCGCCAAATATTTCATCTGAATGTCAAAAGTAACTAATTTAATTCTTTTTCTCATTTTAATAAATCATTTTTTAATTAGTTTAATTCATCGAATGATTATACGTGAACCTGAAAAACGTGCAACACTTGATGAAGTTATGTGTGATATATGGTACAGACAAGGTGAAGAGGATGATGATAGTGAATCATTAAGAATCATATCACATGATGAACATGAATTCATTCTTCATCAAATGGTTAATGGAAATATTGCTGAACGAGATGTAATATTAAATGCTTTGAAGGAAGATCAATATAATCACATAACAGCAACATATTATCTTCTTGTTGAAAAAATATTACATGATAAAATTAATAATCATGATCGAAATACTAAACGACAAAGACGATCATTACAACCAGCAAGTGATCCATTTACAGAACAAATTGGTGCATTTCTATCTTCAACATCAAAGTAAATATAATGAATAATTTTATTTGAAAAACAAAAGAAAATAAAAAAGAAAAATTTTAGTGTGAATTTTACTGATGTTTCTTTACCAGCGACAAGAAAAAACTCATTTGATGAGGATTTTGATGATATGTAAGAATTTATGCTTGGATATAGGGGACAATAAATGCTTAAATAAATTAAAATATTTTATTTAATTTATATATATTTTTTTGATTTCTTTTTAGTTCAGGAAAAGAAAATATTCCACCAATATCAACTACTCCAAGACATTCAATTGATTTATCGAATGATCAACCATTATCAGGTATTTTATTTTATTTATAGTCTTCAAATGGTAAAGCTAAAGATAAAATTTAATAGAAAATTTTATTAATTTTTATTGTTTATCAGTTGTTCAGTTTTATTCACAATTAACTGAACGTGATCCAGTACGGTTTCAACTTTATTTTGATGATGGTGCGCATTGGTATTGATAAGTAGTTGCACTTGCTTTCTCTTTTCCACACTATTTCAATTGGTAAAAATTTTTTGTTTCTTTTTTTTTCTCCTTTCGACAAAAGAAAAGTCACTGCTTATAGAAACAAACCGATAGTTAATTATTATACATATGTGGAACTATTCGTACACATGTTTAGTATAAATATTTTATTTTATTTTATTTTTGTACTTTTTAGTTCTAATTGAAGATGATGAAGAACAACCATCACTACAACAACGTACAAATAATACAAATACACAAGCAACACCAGCACAAGCTATGAAAATTATACTTGAAGAAGATGAATATCCTGAATCACCACCATCAGCAGAGTAAGATATTAAAAATATATTGAAAGTAACGAACTGTCAACATCGTAAAAAATGAACTTTTATAAGAAACTATTTTATTTTGTCAACTATAGTTATACATTTAACTAAGCAGATACATTTTAATGAAAACAAACATGAGTCTCAAACGGCTTTCGTTTAAATTAATTTGTCCGACTGTACGAATATGAAAGAGTATATAATTAACAGCCGTATCCATACATTTCTATATGATTTTTAATATCTGTTTTATTAAGTTTTATGCTAAAATACTAAAATTGTTATCACCGGGAAAAGCGCTGCAACCAAGTGCAGACCATCTTCTCTGTTTAAGAAAATTTTAGAGAAGACTTTCTCTCGAGTTGAAGAGTTGAGAATGAGAGTCAGTATCTTATGCCAAGTTTGAAGAAATCGGTCGAACGATTTCTCCAATTCATCAGCGTTTTTGAACGCAAGCAGCTAACTTAAGCTTAAGATTGTGCCAGAAATTATTATTGTACTCGGACATATTTGTGACTAATATCCACATGTAATGCGTATATGTTAACGATAAGTGTATACTAGTGTTACTTTTTCTAGTTTCTCCAAAAGTCTGAGACAATCGAATGACATGTGCAATATCAATTTTTGTAATCATATATTTTTGACATCATTTTACGTATTCTAATCTCTTTATTGTATCGCTTCATCTACTCATGTATAAACTATAGTTAGAGTAATTTAAAGAACACTGAAAAGTCTGTCTGTCTCAAAAAGAATGTTCAGATGGAAAAAGAATATTTTTTCACACTCTCTCTTCTGTTTCAATCCCTTCATGCCCATCCTGATCGACAGAGTACTGATTGTAACTTATACACATTCATTCAAAACAAAAAATGTTTTCATATAGCTACTGTATATAGAGAAAAATAGATCAGATATTCTCTCATTATATGGCTTGATTGAATTATATGAAGATGTATATAAAACACAGTGCAAAAGATTTAATCAAATTCTATTTTTGATCATTGGTACTAATATAGTGACGAAAGACAAACGATTCTAAATACCCTTTAATTAAAAGAAAATCTATTAGTATGATTTTTTTTCTTTATTTGAATTTTTTTCTATAAAAATTTTTTTAACTCTTCATTTTTAGTAAAACTGATACAACAA
>JAJEKB010000268.1:98173-124191 GCA_022393335.1 Macrotrachela quadricornifera | reverse complement strand
TGTAATAACTTTATGTTCTTCACATGGATAACCTTTACTTTGAATTATTTGAGTAATATTTAAATCACATTCTGGATCATGTTTTTGTATTTGTGATACAATTGTGGAACAACATAATAATAATAATATCAGTAGAAAATGTAAAATATCTAAAGTATAAGATAAAAAAAAGTTTTCATATACAAAAGAAAAAGTGAATTTGTTATTAACAGACCTACCGAGTATCATCTCACCGAAATTTCTGTTTCTTGTTATCACGATATACAACAAAATAGATAATAGGTTATTTAACCTATATTTTTACTTACCTCTAATTGAATAAAATAATAATGATATCAAGTAATAATTTATGAATAATTTTTATTTTTTATTAAAATGTTTAACATTTATTGATTTTTTGATATATTCTTTTTTTTTAACCAATAAAATTTAAGTAATTGTACCTCTTCATAACAATAGATGTCATTAAAATAATATTGTTATTAATTGGTGCTTTTTATGGTGTTAAGTATCGATTGATTGATTTCTAAGAAAAAGAAAACGTAGAGGGAGCTCTCTTTCTCCTTCATCGATAACATTACTGGTAATTAACGATAAACTAATGAAAAAATTAATCAAAATACAATAGATATTTATACTAAGTATATTAAATAAATAAAATATAAAGTTTTTTTTTTTAATTTAAAAATAAATTCATTTCTTTCTTTGTTTTTTCTTAGATGGATCAATATATTGGATCTCATAAATTGGCAACATATTTACATCCAGGTCCAAGTGGCCCATTTCTTGAATTAAAAACAGAACCTGTAAATCCTCCATCACCAAGTACATCAGCTTTATTACAACATAATCCAAGTTTAATTGATCTTTGTACATTAAATTCTTTATGTCAACGACTTGTTGAAAATAATTCAACATCAAATACAACATCATATAAACCATTTGTAACTCCGTCGGATTTATATTTTTGTATACCACCAATGACACAAATTGATTATACAGAACAAATAAATGATTCAAATATAAAATCAAATATAATAAATGAATCAGTACCATCACCGATAAGTTCAGCTGGTGATTGTAGTCCAAATGTTTCATCATATACATCAACACCATATTCAAGTCCAAAATTAACACATTTACTTCAACAAAATTCTCCACTTGATTTATGTGTTACAAAAGATTCTTTAACATCGATAATAAATAAACATCGACATAGTACTGAAACTATATCAAATTGTAAATTATCAGGTAAAACATAAGTATAATTAAATTAAAAAAAATTTTTTCTTTTTTTTTTTCTTTAATTAAAAGATTTTGTTAATAAAATTGAAAAATCTTCAACAAATATTACAGATAATCAAAATAATAATAATAATAATAAACAATTAAAACAAACAACTGATAAACATTCTTATACATCACCTATACTTCATCGTTTACTTACTTCTCCAACAAAATTAACTGAAACAAATATATCCTCTAATCAAAATGATTCTATTAATAATGATAATAATAAAAGTCCACAGTATCGACCAAGATATTCACCTTATTATACACCAGATGCAAATAATGATATTAAATTTCCATCAAAAGATAATTTTAATAGAAATTATAAATCATCTCGTTCATCATGTCGTTCACCTGTATTTATTCGACGTCCAACACTTCAACAAGAACAAATTAAAATTGAAAATGATATTGATACTCGTATATCACATTATGATTCATCTATTCAACCAATGGCTTTACTTTCATTAGATACAAATGGTATTTTACCTGTTGATGAAATTCATACAAATAATTCATTATCATCATCATCATCATCAACATCTTCAATTAATAATAATAAACGATCATTAGAATCATCATCAACAGAACGAGTTTTAGTTAAACGTCGATATCAAAAAACAATACCAAGTAAATTTTTTTTAAATAAGAAAAAAAATAATAATTTTATTATTGTTTTTAATTATAGCTATTATTACTCAACGTAATTATTGTATAGCATATCCAAATAATATTTCACGATGTGTTGATTGTCAAACAGCTAATTCAAATGATGTTTCAATGCATCTTGCTGGTTGTCGATTTCAACATTGTCGAACGTAAGAATTAGAAATTTTTAGAATATGTTAGTCTAGATTAAGGGTAAATTATAAGTAAAATTATATTTTTCATTCATAACTACAAAATTCTCTAATCAAAATAAAAAGATCTCAATTTTTTAGCAAAAATTTATCATTTCTATATTGAGTTATTATTAAAATAATCCATAAGACACAATCGACTTTATATTTATAAACAAAATCTTTTTCGAACGTGACTTTCCTCACAGTATTAGCACAAACATAATATTTTCTTCTTGGATTTATTTGACCTACTATACGAAGAAAAATATGTCATACTGTGAGTTGAAGTAGACTATCAAAAAGTAATCGATCAATTGAATTTCACACATGACTATTATTTTCCCCAATTTATATAAAACATATCATGTATATTAACATAAAATCGTTTTTTTTTTATTTAGATTGAAATATTTCGGTGATAAAACATATGAAATTAATGGTTTTACCACATCTGATAAAGCTAAAATACAAGATAAAGAACCATTATGTGCACCAAATTCTGGTAAAAAAATGATAATTTAATTTAATTTAAAGAAAAAAAAATGAGTGTTGGTTTTTTTTAGGTGGTCAACCACCATTAAATATTCATAATGCAAATTATATTTTTACACAGATAGCTAAACTTTTTTGTTTATTATTTCAATATGAACAAACAGAACGATCAATACAAAATGAAAGTAAAAATAAAAAAAAAATATTTTTTTTTTTACTCTAATAAAATTTCTATTTATTTAAGAAGATATTATATGGAAAAGATATATGGCAGGTTGGAGAGAAGTATGTGATGAATGTTTAACAACATTATTTAATCATCATTATATGTGTAAACAATGTGGTTATATGATTTGTATTGAATGTTCAAAACAATTTTCTCAATTACCTATTGAAAAACGCAAAAGTACAAAAAAACATATTAACTTTTCTTTTTATAAATTCTTTTTCTTTAGAATTAAAACGTATTTGTATACATGATGATGCATTTTGTTTATCAGAATTTATTCCATGGGATAGTAAGTTAATTATTCTTTTTTTCGATTTTAAATAAATTAATTTCTATATATATATATTTTTTTATAGTTATGGTTAAATTACGTGTTAATGTTATAGATTATTTAAGTAAATTAAAAATTGATTATTCAATAAAATTATATCATTCATCAAAAACAGAAAATCTTTCAACACTTATTAAAAGTTTAAAAATGAGACGATCACATGATGCTCGTGATGTACAAAAAATTTGGTCATCTAGTGATTGTAATAATGATCCAAATATAGAATTTTTTTGTAATGGTCGTTTACCTGTATTTAATGAATGGATTAGTGAGAATGCTAAACAAGTAATTAAAAAAACAAATTATTTATATATATATATATCTTATATTTGAAAATAGTTTTTTCAAAAAGTTTGGTCAACTAGTTGTCCTGTACTTGTTAAACAAGTACATCATAATTTATCTAAAAAACTTTGGCATCCTGATGCATTTAGAGAACATATGATTGATCATCGTGAAACACCAGCTTTATGGGATTGTGAAACATTAACACCAATATTAACTGATCAAGGATTATTATCCAGGTTTTGGAATGGTTTTGAATGTTTAAATGGTAAATAAAAAAAAAACAAAATTAAAAAGAAATATTCGATTTTAAATTAAATTATATTTAGTTCGTTTAAAAGTTGATGGACGACCAAGAATTTTAAAATTAAAAGATTGGCCAACAAAAAAAGATTTTGCTTCTGTTTTTCCAACACTTCTTCATGACCTGATGAATAATATTCCCTTTAGTAAATATAATTATTTTAAAAAAAATTATCAAATTTTATATATTTATTTAAGGTGATTATACAAGACGATCATATACATATAATGGTATCACATATCATGGTGGTTCAATGAATATTGTCGAACGATTACCTACATTTTTAGTTAAACCTGATCTTGGACCAAAACTTTATATTGCTTATAGTAAGTTTAATGGATTGACTGTCAATAAAAGTTACTTGTAAATAGGGGCATGCACTGAATTCAAGAGTATTGAGATTCAATTTTGATTACACTCATTTTTGTGGAATTCGCATATTTTGGAACTATGAATAGAAATTCATCAATCTTGTTAAAAGTCTAACCATTAATTAATTTATCGTCCAATATTGTCGTTTTTTTTTCTATACGCAATAGCAGCTTTTCCTTGAAAAACATTAATAAAATTTATTAAATTTCTTTTCACACATAATCAATATTAATGCTTCCAAGTTTATTAAGACTTCTTGTGAAATTAAATAGTTGCGTATAATAACCTTATTTATCAGTTAATGTACATATACATACAACAAATTGACTTATCTAATAATCGATAATGATTACAAAGCAACTAATGTCTACTAAAGACTATCGTCTTTTCATGTATTTTGTATTAGTATAATGAAGCTGGAGAAGATATGCAAGTTTTATATCTATTCAGAAATGTTCGAATTCGAACTTAACGAAATCTTATGAAATCTAACATAAGAATACATACTAAAGTATTACTAAGAAATAATTCTTTATCAAGATGTTTTAAATAAGTAGAGAAACGTAATCTCTTACACAATGATCTAAGATGAAAATAAATCTAGAGAATTATATGATTAATTCAACCATAAATATTATAATAAATTTCGAAGGACATTTTAAGTTGTTATTTCTTGATGGTTCGTATGTATATTTTAACCAACTAAGTCAACACTTGACATCGTCTGAATAGTTTTTCAAACAGTAAAGCAGAATAAAACTTAAGTACAATTTTATATTTTATGTCGAATATTAATCTATAAGAAATTATATAATAGAATCTTTGCAATCTTTTAGGTCAACTTACAAGTCAAGCAACAAGAAAAGCTGGAACAACAAATCTTCATATTGATGTATCTGATGCTGTTAATGTTCTTGTTTATGTTGGTATCGGTGGCCATGGTGACGATGGATCAGATAAACAAGAAGAAATTCAACGTAAATAAAATAAAATAAAAAATTCTTTAAAAATCTGAATATATTTTATTAATTTTTAGAAGTTGAATCTGAAATACTTGATTCAAATATTGATGAAGCTCAATTACAACGTTTAAGGAATGGAGAACGACCTGGTGCTCTTTGGCATTTATTTCGTTCTGATGATGCTAAAAAAATTCGTGAATATATTGGTCGAGTATGTTTCTTCTCTTTTCTTTTTTTTTTATATTCTTTTTATTATCTAGACACAACGTAAAGTTGCTGGTTCAGATTCTATACATGATCAAACAGCTTATTTAGAAAAAGAAGATTTAGAAAAATTAAAATATTGGAGTAATGTTGAATCATATCCAATTCTTCAATTTCTTGGTGATGCTGTTTTTATTCCAAGTGGTGCACCTCATCAAGTAATTAATTTAAAAAAGTTTTTCTCTTCTTTATATATATATATATATATATATATATGTATTATAGGTGAAAAATTTACATTCATGTATAAAAATAGCTGAAGATTTTGTTTCACCAGAAAATCTTGATCGATGTTTAATAACAACAAATGAATTTCGTTCATTATCAAAAACACATACAAATCATGCTGATATCTTGCAGGTAAATATTTTATTTATTTATTTATTGTATTATTACTATTTTTTTGTTGTTATTTTTCTAGGCCAAGAATATTCTATATTATAGTACACGTGATGCATTAAATTCATTGATCGAATTAAATAAAATTGATTCATCATTAGAGTCTTCCTCTTCAAATGTACATACATAAGTTTGTCTTTTTTTTTGATAGGTAATGGATAATATGTATTCGTTTTTTTTTTGGTTTTTCTTCCATTTTTATTTATTTGCATTTATATGTTTGTTGGGTTCTTTTTTTTCTATGAAGAAAGGAAGATCATTATAATGATAGACTAGAAAATGAGTCACGCTTATCGTTTTTTTTTTCTTCTCAATATGTATGTGTGTTTATCTCACATCTTTTCTTTTCTTTTTTGTTGTTGTTGTTATTGTTATTGTCTTGTCCCTTTTTTTCTCTCTCTTTGATTTTCGTTTCCTTTTCTCTTTTTTTTTTCTTGGCGCTAGATTAATTTTTCATGCATAGACTTACTTTTTTGTGTGTGTATTCGTTGTTGTTAGCTTTTGTTATTGTTCATTTTGTCTTTGATGTTGATGTATGTTTAAACAACAGATAACAATAGGTATGTTTTTTTTGCCTGTTTGTATAGCATATAATCAAAAGATTTCATCGTATATATATATATATTTAATCAATGAACAGAAAATAATAGTTAAGAAAAAAAGAATGAAGTAATAGTTTGTTAATTCTGAATGATATTTAGTTTAAATTATAAAATAATTTAATATTTAAATGGTAGTTAGATTGAAAAAAAAAAACAAATTTTATATTAAAAAATGATTAATTTAAGTATAATACTCTAGTGATGATAATATTATATAAACTTTTATTAAACTAAAATATTTTCACCAGTATCTCTTAATTAATAATGCCACACTTTTCATTTGTATCCTTTACACAGTCAATGCGATCATCTGCTGATATCGTTGTATCATTAGACTGTCTATAATATTCATGAGCAACCATTCAAGTATAGTCGTAAAACAATCATTAAAAGAGAATTTATTAAATAAAAAATCCTTCATTCTGATATTCATACCAAAGTACTATAGTTATTTGTAACAAAGTAACAGATGAGATAGGAGAAATTGCTGCGGTTTTGTCAAGTTAGAAATCAATTGCTCAGCTACACAATTAGAAAGACATAAAAATGAATTTTTTCAAGTTAGATTAAATTTAAAATATCTTTTTAACAGTAGATTATGCAGAATTTTTCTGTGTATCTGCTGATATGTTTGGTTCGATGCATTTCGTTAGTGCTCCTTTGAAAAACAGCAGAACACTGAAAAGACGCTCATGAAATCCCACTTTTCTTTATAAATTTTATATAAATATTTAGTAAACTCTCTACTTCATACCATCAGAACCAAACTTTCTAGTAGAATTTAATTTCACAAAAATAATCTTTGAAAAGCCGGCAATTTTTTCTGTCTTACTAGTTAAAATAACTCAAATACAAAAGTTTTTTTCTTTATATATTTTAATCATTATAGATAAATCGATTAATTATTGAATAGATATATATCAATTGATGCATACGAATCCTTAGTAATATAGATTATGTATGAAATTTTAGATACATTTATAATATGATAAGTTTTATTTTCTTTTCTCATATTTTATATAAGTGAATTGTCAATAGTAAATACAAAAAATTTAATAACATTTTTATTTATTTAAATGTTAATGTCGTCTTCTATGACGATAAATTGATCCATTATTATGTAAATGTCTTTTTGGTATTGATGGTATAGATCCTGGAGGACCTACTGGTGCATAACCGAATTTAACATTATAAATTTGATTAATTGGTTGACGAGTTTTAGGTCGTTTTTCTTGATAATGTGATGTACTAAAAAGAGCACCCATTGAATCACTATTTATAGTTTTGAATTGACTAATTTAAAAAAAGTTTTATTTATACTACATATAAAAAAAAAATTATACTTACTGCTCGCAATGATATTAATCAAAAACATATCAAAAAATTACTTTTTTTTACCTATATATTCATTAGGAATCGTATATAGAAAAGGAGAAGTTGATATCGTTAAAAAAAATGTACGATATGGTTGAATGCCTTTATAGTAGATGTCAATGTTTGATGGTGAATAACTTATAAAGATCTTTGGTTCATTTGACTGTTTATATGAGAGAACAAATGAATTTCTTTCAAGTAATCGTTTTAATCTTTAGGAGATGTTAAAAATAGATGATAACGTCTATATTTTCCCGATATGTTAATGAATGGAACTCAAACTTTCATGTTTGATTGATGAAGATTGATATCGCATCTAAAATTCATGAGAACTCATCTCAAACTCATATAAGATTCGTTTTGGCAGAAAACTTCTTCCAATACAATATTTTACCTGTAGAACATAGAATTGTTCACAATTTTTTAGAAATGCTAATTTGGCACCTTTTGGAAATTGGACATTTAGATTGTTAATTAACTAATAAAAGTTTTTTTTTTTGAAATATGTATTATTAATCTTTATGGCAAGTCTTTTGCCACCATCGCTAGATGTCTTTCTATTAAATTTTTTCTCTCAATACTTTCTTACATTTAATAATTGCGTCTATATGTTATAGATGTTGATTTATGTTATTGTTTTTTTTTTTACCAATGTTCTCCATACAACACGCAAATCAATAATACGAAATTCTTCACATTTTTTTTTGACGTTCACTGTTGTCACCATAGCCGCAAAGAAAAAACTAAACTACTCTCACTATAATCATAGCTAAGGAAACCGAATGTCACATCCGTAAACAATACAACTATCTGAAAGATGAAAGTAATAAATGCATGCAATGGCAGCAGCAATTTACATTTATAAAATCTATAGATAGAAGCAAAATAAATCTATCTATCAATTCTTTTTATTATCCTGTGTTAACAAATGATTCGGCATTTTTCCGAGTACGAAGATTAGAGTGAATACTAATGAGAGTGAAACTAAGAAAAGTAAACAAATCTTTATTAGATATGATCCTAAAATATACGAAAGTAGTATTGTCACTCAAAATATTCATGAAAAATCTATTTTATGTATAGAAATTATTAGTAACCATTTAATATCACCATCATCAGTAATAACTATTGAAAATCTTAATATAGAAAACATTCATACATCATTATCTTCCAAAAATTCATTTTTTAATAGTAAAATAATTCGAATAGAAGAACATATTTAGATGATAATAATGGTAAGATTGACCGCATTGAAATTAAACTCAAATCGAATCATCTAATGCCTTTTATCTTATTAATAGTTTTCATCTTAAATTTCTTAAAAGTTTATCTTCTTCTTCTTCTTATGTTAACTTCTACTCTCAATCGAACCAGAGTTGAAGGTAGAGAATCTCTGTTTTGAATATCTCAAAATGAAAATGTAAAATACTTATGTAAAAACTGTCAATTAAATGTCTATTGATGAATAATATCAATGTAAGTATGTTTGGTTTATATTGTGCTCCATAGAAAAACAGATTAGCAGATAGTTATGCTTACGATAATCACTTTTTTACACCAAATGGTTAGTTTCCGTTTCGGTGAAAAGTTGTATCCTCGTACTCACGACCACTTTTGAAATTCTCTGAAGCCTTTATTCTCTCTCAATTAATTTTTGACGATACGGGAATACTCCAATACTTGAACAAGCCTTAATTATCCGGTACAGGATATATATTAGGGTATACAGATTTAACCATATAGATATACGATAGAAATGTATAATAGGTGATGCAACAAGCAATCAATATGGTTCATCTGTTATCTTTTTCCGAAAAGAATACACTCAATTGTTTGTTGAATAGCTCAGCAATAATGATAGCTATCGTGCTTAGGTTTTTGCCATTAGAAAGGGTATGAGCAAGAATATAAGTCTACCTCAGAATCGAAATATTTGAAAATTTTTTTAGAAGGTTCCAGAGATATTTAAGAAAACCACTGTCTCATATGCTTGATTAGGTGTATTTTCAAGTGAAATTGAAAATCCTATATCTCGAGAAAGGAATATTCTTTTTGGCTAAGAACTTTAGAATAATCTATGGATGAATAGACCTGTCTATAAGAAAATTTTCGGGTGAAAATCCCATAGTTGCATTTTTCAGTAAATGCTTGAGAATAGGGTCCAAATTTCAATAAAGTGGTCATCATGTTTTAGGGAAATATCGAAAACATCTGAATATTTTGGGTTTTATAAAGTAGATATTGTGTTATAATATCGGTAAAATGGAATTAAAAAGAAACCTAACGAAGCGACTCAGACAATAATCTTCCAAAAGATCCCTGAAATCTCCTCGAAAATTTTTCAAGTACTTTGATTGCCAGGTAGACCTATACTCCTACTCATGCTCTTTCTAATGGTGAAAACTTGAACTCCATAGCTATCACTATTGTCGAGTTATTCAACAGATAACCAAATGCATTCGTTTTTAAAATAGATTAGATAATAGTTAATTTTCTATTTTAGATCAATTTCCTGAGCATATTCTACGAACACCAAGCCCTATCGCGTATTTATTTAATACTTTTTATTTAGGTCAATTTATTCAATATATTCGATTGAATGAAACATATCGAATTTTATCTCGTTACTTTATATTATTTGAGAGGATAAGTTCCATGGATAATATCTATTTTGTGTATATTAATTCATTTTCTTGAACGAGGATACGAATTTATAAAACGGGAAGCAAAACTGAGCAGATGTTAACCTTGTACGGTCAAAATACGATCGTATATGATAACTTATATGAACTTCATATTCACTAACTTGACAGTATAATACTTAATTTACTATCAGCTAGCCCGTAAAAAATTATCCTCTCAGTATTTCTGTGATTAAAATACTTTTTTCTTAATCAAAAGGTTTGCATTTAAAATTCTCTACAAAATTATATATGACTACTCTTCAAAAACTGTTTAGATGCATTTGTGAAAGATGAAAAATAAAGATATATTACAATCTGTAGTATGTAATGGATCGGACATAATAAAATACCACGCTTTGTGTCCAATTTTTTCATCACTTATTTCGTCCTATTAAAAAAATAAAATATATCGACAAATACAGCGTGAAAAATTCTACATTTTATATAAGACTACTTAGTTTATGGTCACCCTTTTTTTTATCAAAATAGACAGAATTTCGAGCAATCAAATTTCTGCCGTGCCATTTTGGATACAAGATGAATTCGTTTTTTTTTATTTCATGTTAGTGTACTCAAAAAGTGAGTGCATTATAGAAGCGATCAGTATGCCTGTATGATCATTTACACGATAGCTCTTCAAGGTATTACCCAACTGAAATGAAATTTCGCATAGAGAATTGTTTCATCAATATCTACGTCGAGATCGAAGATGAGAATGATTCGTGAAAAAATTACTGAGCGATAGAGAATTTCATGACCTACGAAATGTAACTTTATACTCTAACACTGAAAATACTTAAGAGGATCTCATTAAATCGACTCGTCGACATGATTGATGTTACTCAGTATGAAGTTATATTTCTGTTAACTACTCCCGTTGATACATCTTTTCTTAGAAATAGTTTTTCGTGACTGTTCTATAGAAATCAATCTGTCGTTAATTATTTTTACTTTTTTGAGATATACATAACGTTCGAATTTCAATCCAAGATTTGGACATTTATTAATAATTATTCTTTGTCAATTGTAGAGCTTTTAGGGGTATTCAAAACTAGTGGCGAAGGTATCTTATTTTCTTATAGAAAGCTTGCAAAAAGTTTCTCTTTTTATGGTATCATAGAGAATACGATGCTATGTTTTTCTATGCTATTTGATCACTCTTCAACTAATAACATAATAATAAATTAGAAGATAGAAACTGTTTTTGTTGAAAACTTAACTATAGATTAAGGCAGATTAAATGGGTACATTTTGTATTTTAGTTCTCAACCACTTAACATGTTGTATCAGAAAATAAAATATATCACGATATACAGCATGAAAAACTGTACAGTTCACAAAGCAAAACTTATTTTATTTGTTCACTTCTTAATTTTGAAAAAGTAAAATTCTATGTCATCAATTTTCTCTATCTCAAAAAACAATTTTTTTCTGTATCAAGAGAAATTCTTTTCTTGTTATTTCAGTTATGAAACAAGCAGTCTTATATATGTTGTAGAGCTTTTCACGATCCGCCTCAACTGATAATTAAGTTTTTAACAAAATTATTATTGTGTCATTAGTTAAAGAATGATCAAATAACGTAAAAAAATAGAGCGCCATTTTTTCTATCATACCATAAAAAAAAAGAAATTTTCCTCAAGCTTTCTATAAGAAAATGAGATACCTCCGTCACTACTTTTAGCTATCCTTAAGTATTTTGTTTCTTTAATAGGACGAATTAAATGATGAAAAAAATTGGATACGAAACAAAACAAGGCTATTCATTATGTTCAATCCGTTACATTTTACGGCTTTTGGAGAGTAGTTATATATGGTTTTGTAGAGAATTTCAAGTACTATCTTATGATAAAAAGAGTATTTTAATCACAAAAATAATAGGGGAGTAGTTTGAAAAATACTGAGAGGATAATTCTCTATGGATCATCCTGATATCATCTGTAGCTTTCAAAATTTTAGTATCAAAATGTAAATTTCTTCAGTAATACATATTATGTATACACTTTTTTCTAAGGTAACATGTAAAACAGCATGTATATTAGAAGTAATAGATGCTCTATACATTGTTTTTCTGATTGATAAATATTCGATTAAAACGAATGACCGACAGCATTGATTATCAAATAAAAAAGATAAATGATTGGATGATGGTAAAATAAGGATTCGTAATATGATTAGTTCACATTCTTGATATGAAGTGAACAGTATAACATTTCTTATTCGTTTTTTGGTTTACGTGATATTTCAAACGTTAATTGAATTCTATTATCATACAACAGTAAACTTATATATATTAGTTTATTAAAAATCTATATGATTTTTATTTTGATAATTTACTTTAGATGACTCAAAATCATCATCATTTAAAACGATTACAACATACAACAGATTCATTTAATTATCGTTCTTCGTTACCTACTGATGAAGCAATGCAAGAATCTATTCAAAATTTTTCTATTTCATCTAATAATAATTCGAAATATCTTCGATCAGTATTGAATATTTATTATTTATTGTATAATCTATTAGAAATTATGATATTTTAGTTTGGTCCACGTCCTCATCAAGCACGACGTGGTGGTGGTGGTGGACGATCACATGATCGTAATTGGTCATCATCAATATCACTACCAAAACGAACAATTAATTATGATTTAGCCGAAAGTTTTATGGATCATTCAACAAATCCATTATCATCCGATTTATATGAAATACGATTTAAACATTCAGCTAAACAATGGCCTAACGGTCGATTTATAAATTATAAAGAAAAAGCTGATAAATTAAGTGAAAATAGTATTAATATAACATGTACACGTTCATTTCCTCGTGTACCAAAAAGAAAAAAAATACAAGTAACAGAACAAAATACACTAAGTACAACAACATCATTAATTATATTTGATCCAAGTGTACAAGAACAAAAGAAAAAATTAGCTGATAAACAAACTAATTTTTATGCTAATTTATTTGGATGTGGAAAAATTCCTCGAGTAAATATAATATTTTCAAATTTTTATCATAACATTAAAATAATAACATTACATATAGTGCACGATAGAGTTTTATAAGATTAAGTTATGAAATTGGAACTCTAAAAAGACATTTATATATTCCTAGCGTGTTTGAATAACGAAAAATCTAATGAATATTTTTTATTTTTTAAATAGTTATTATCGACTGCTCAAATAAAGAAAACTAATGGTATTAATAATTTAACAAAATTATCTGATTCAATATCATTACTTAATGAAAATAAAGAAGATCATCAAGGTTAAATAAAAGTTTCTTATTTCATATTTCTTTTTTTAGGTCTGTACTTTATATTTTTGTTTAGATTAGTATTCATTTATGTATATACGTCATATACGTTTTACTTTTTTTTCTTTCTTTTGTGTTATTCATTTCATTCTTTCATTTATTGGCAGATTTCAGTATTAGTTATGAACTGCTTTTCTTTTCATTCGTAATTAAAATGTTCAAATTATCCGCTCAGATATGAAGATAATTCTCTAGGATGTTTGTTTTTGTTTTTTGTGTGTGTTCTTTTTTTTTGTGAAATAACATGTCAAAGATATAAGCAATAATCATCGATGTGAAGATATTTCAATAAATAAATCAAAAAAAGAATAATAAAAAAATGAATAGAATTTCAAAATAACTTATTCAATTTGATCTGTTTAGTAATACAATATATCAACAAAATCTATCGAATTAAATGATAATTTGGTAATTGTGATGTTAATATTAATAGTTTTATAAAAATACTTTTATTAACTATTTTGAGCTGTTGATGATATGGAAATGATTACCTAATCTTTCAATTTATCTCAATTGTTTCAATTTTTATTACATAGTATATATAAGATTTCAATAAAGTCATAAAAAAAACTATAATTCAAAAATATAAGTTCTTACTTCTTATTTCTTCTGTTTAATATAGAAACTAACACTAATGTAGGGACATTTTTAACTGTTCAATCGTTTTTTGTATGAAAGTTTTGCCATTCGATCAGACTTGGTGAGTAATGAAAAAGCCTGTTTAAGTTTGATGATTCAATTTTCATTTGCTGTGTTAGGAGTGTTTTACCCAATTTTTCGATATATCATCATAGGATCTGTATAAGGTTGAATAATAGGATTTTAAGCTAAAATTCCGTATGTAGTTAGACTTTACAATTATTAGAAACGTCTCAAAGCTTGAGCTAGAACCGACATATCCTTACCTAGATTTTCACCTTTTAAAGAAACGCTTATTTTAGACTGTTTCAATTCAAGAATCTTCCAATAATAATCTAATATTTCAATAAGAGTATGTTGATTCTGTTCAAACTTTAGAAAGTTTCTAGTTACAGATAGAACTTTAGTTCAAATCCCATCACTCGATTATTAGAGATTCTACAATCATATACCAACAATCACATAAAATGACTGTAACTCAGCAAGAGAAGACCCGTAAATCAAACATGAAGATCGATAGAATGAAAAAAAAGTTTCGTACGAAAAGTAATTGTATAGTAGGTGATGTTGTCTCATAAGATTTTACTATGCATTTCATAGACTTTAATCTTGAAAAGAATGAACATTAACTTTTTATATTTCTTTTAATATTTCCAAAGATGTCGCTATAGTGCAATGCCATTTAATAAATATAATAATTAAATCAGATTTATTTAATAAGATTAAATTGATAAATAATAAATTAATTTATATATATAGTATTATTGATCTATGTATGATTGATTTTTTCTCTCTACATTTGTTTATCATATTAATGAGGTTATAAAATGATATAGTTCAATGGCGATTAGAAATGAAAAAATGATCCAGTCAAAATGAGGTCCTTTGTTTGTCACCGCTACCAATATTTTTTTTCCTTCCTTTTATGACATTTTTCTTCTCTCTTGTCCTAAGATCTTGTGAATCAAGCATAAACGTCAATAAATGAATCAAACTATAATAACATAGTCATAAACTATACGTATTGATCATATTTTAGATTATATCAATTGAATTTGTTGTTCATCATCATCAACACCATCATCATCATCATCATCATATTCTGACTATATATATATTCTTATCTTTATATTTGTCAAACAATTATTTATTTATTTATATCATATTCTCCTTCAACAACAATAACAAGACTAAGATCGTATTTTCTATGTATATATCGTATAGAAAATTTAATTTTAAATTAAAACAAATCATTTTATTTTCTTGCTTCTATAGAATATGTTCTATTATATTACAATGAAATTATTTTTTAATTATGAAATATTATCAATATTTGAATAATATACATGATGATGCCAACAATGACCGCTTTTCGCGATCCAATTGAGGCTCCACTTCGTAAATTAAGTGTTGATCTTATTAAAACATATAAACATATCAATGAGGTACGATCGGTTTTTTTTTCTTGTTCTTATTTTTTTATTATTCAATCATATAAACATCCATATCACGTATATATACTAAAATTCAATATTCTACACATTATTTTTTTTTTTGATCCTGTTTGATAATGTATAAATACGCGAAAAAGAGTGAATACAAAACAAAAATGATTATATCTCTATACATATACGCTTTCCTTTCTTTTTTCTTTATATGCTAGTAACCCTTTAATACGTCATCGATGGGGTCATCAGTATGGATATTTAAAAGAGAAGATACACAGATATTGAGTATGATGCAATAATTTGATCTTCATCATATGAATAAAACTACAAAATATTTTTTTTTTTAAATTGTTCAATTGATTAATATCTAGTCAGACGAAAGTTTTGAAAAACATGTTTAAACGTATAAACTGGAACCGCGATTATAAGACATTAACGTCCATTTCAAAAACGCTCGAAAATGCGTTTATCGGTGTATTTTGTAACTTTTTGAGCGTGAAAGCAGCAAAAATCATAGTTTTTGCGTGTTGAAGCACACTATTTTAAAATACTAGAATAAAAGCGCGTTTTAACGTTCAAAAACTGGAATTCTTGCCGTTTTCAAGCGTTAATGGATTACAATCGCGGTTTCGGTTTATGGGTTTAACCGCGTTTTTCAAAATTTTTGTTTGACTGGGTATAAACCTTGATCTTTGAGGTTTGTTATTGACTGTCATCATTAATATGCTTTGTATATTTTAAACAAATGATTGTAGTATAGATTATTCTTTATATTCTATCCTTTATTCATTTTCTATTTTTCATTTGTAATGTAAATACATTTTTGAGATAAAGGTAATATTATGTGGTATGCACAAACACCTTATAAAACATCGGTTAAAACATTCACCTATGATTCGATATACTCTAATGACGTTAATTATCATCAGATTTCACCAAATTCGAGTAGTTTTACTGATCGTAGTTCCTTGTATAATAATTCGAATAATTATCAATATGATATATTACCATCAAATACATATCGAATACCACCTAATAAATATCATTCTAATTATCAAGTATTAATTAATAATTTAAATTAAAAAATAATTTTTGTTTTTCTTTATTTTAATTAGGTATACTATGCAAAAAAGAAAAAACGTAGTAATAATCAAGTAATTGAAGAAAATGGTTTACATAAGAAGGAGAAAAGAAATTTAAATGATGGATATGATGATGAAAATCATGATTATATTGTACGGCCTGGAGAAGTATGGCTCGAACGATATACTATTGATTGCTTAATTGGTAAAGGTAGCTTTGGACAGGTAAATATTATAGATTAATTAAAGAATATTTTTGAAAAATGTTTTGATAGAAACATGATAGAGATTTACAAGTTTTTACTATCGAAAAGAGCAGATGAAAATTTATCGAAACCATATAAGACAATGGCTTGTAGAAACTTTTTTTTTTGTTATAGTTTAACAAAGAAATACAGTGAAAACAAGTATAATACTTAGAACTTCTAAAGCAGTAATGCTCTTAATCATAACTTTATATATAATTTTGTGTAGCCATTGTCTCATATCATTCAATGCATTTTCATCTATTTTTTCTACCGGTAAAATTCACAGGTTTTTATCATGTGCCTATCAAAAATGATTAAAAAAACACTCACTTGTTTTTAAATGAGGATTAATTCTGCTAATATTGAAAAAGTTCTTCTTTTAATTTATTTGAAATATTATCAGGTTGTCAAAGCATTTGATCATAAAGATGGTGAATATGTTGCTATAAAAATAATCAAAAATAAACGTCCATTTCTATCACAAGCACAAATTGAAGTACGTCTTCTTGAATTAATGAATCAACAAGATATTGATAATAATGGTTATATTGGTAATGTTTTATTTGTATATTTATAATTCAATAAATTCTTGTTTCTTTCTTTTTTTTTTTTTAAAGTTAATTTAAAACGAAATTTTACATTTCGTAATCATTTATGTCTTGTATTTGAATTGTTATCTTATAATTTATATGATTTATTACGAAATACAAATTTTCGTGGTGTATCACTTAATTTAACAAGAAAATTTGCTTTACAACTATTATCTGCTTTATTATTTCTATCTCAACCTGAACTTAGTATACTTCATTGTGGTATGTTAATAATTAAATAAAATTCTTTTTTTTTTTAAATAAAATTTTAGATCTGAAACCTGAAAATATTCTTTTGGTTAATCCAAAACGATCAGCTATTAAGATTGTTGATTTTGGCAGTTCATGTCAAATTGGTCAACGTGTATGTTATAATTCTTTTTTTTTATCTTTTTTTTTACATAAATAAAATATTTTATTAAATAAATTTAGCTCTATCAATATATTCAAAGTCGATTTTATCGTTCACCAGAAGTATTACTTGGTATTCCATATGATATGTCTATTGATATGTGGAGTCTTGGCTGTATTCTTGTTGAAATGCATACAGGCGAACCATTATTTAGTGGTACAAACGAAGTATGTTATTATCAAACTAATTAACTATTTTTTAAAGTATAAATCTTTGACTATTCTACGTTTAAGAATAAAATGCATAAAAAACAGCAATAGACTTAAATATGAAATTTTTGTAAATTAAAAATAATTTTTTATTATTTTAGTTTGATCAAATAATGAAAATTGTTGAAGTACTTGGTATGCCACCAAATCATATTCTTGAACAAGGAACAAAAACAAAACGTTTTTTTGATCGTTTACCTGATAATACATGGATACCACGAAAGAGTAAAGAAAGACGAGTAAATAAAAATTAATCATTTATTTATTAAATATTTATTTAAAATTTTTCGTTTTTTTTTCGTGTTTTAGTATCGATCACCTGGTACACGTAAATTACATGATATTCTTGGTGTTGATATTGGTGGTCCAGGTAGTCGTCGTACTGGTGAAGCAAATCATTCCGTATCAGATTATGTTAAATTTAAAGAACTTATTCAACAAATGCTTGAATATGATCCAAAAAAACGTATATTACCATTTAATGCATTACAATCGAATTTTTTTTAAACGAACTTATGATGAAACATTAAATGTTAATCATACAATGACAACAACAACAAATAATAATAATAATAATAATAATAATACATTATCGAATCTCAATTCTAATAGTTCACCTAATCTTGATCCAAGTAAGTTAATATATTTCAATAAAATATCAATTTAAAAAAAAACAACAACAACAAAAAGTTATTCATGAGTTAATCTTTGTTTATAGACCATCAGCAAATAAAAAATCCTGAACACAAAATGATAATTAATACTAACAATAATACATTTTTAAATGGTCATATATAAATGAGTTACTTCTTTTTCTTGTCTTTTCTTCTATATAGAAATAAAAAAAAATAGAGATACACAAAAACAAAAACAATAGATTCCAACTATACATTTGATTTAATTAAATCTATCTTCTTTTTTTATTATTTTTGCTCGCTATTCAAATCTATAATGCTTTTTTAAAAATAACTTAACCTTAATTTAAGTTAAAATTGAAATGATTTAATAGTAATATTTTCTTATTCTTTTGTTTTTTTTTTTGTATTAGGTCTTCGTTATCGTCATTTAATTGAAACAGTACAACCACCAAATCTTTGGCAACCAACAGATTCATTTATATCTGGAATTCAAAGACCATATCCTGCTCAACAGACAATAAATACTACTACTACTACTAATAATAATAATAGTTCAATTTATTATCCAAATGATTCAATTGATCTTACTGCGTCATTACAATTTCAATCAACGAACAGCTATTATCCTAATCAAAAAACTCATACATCACCGTCCGAAACAGCATTTCCACCATTATTTACATATGTTCCATCTAGTTTTAATCACCATTTATCATCAACTGTTGACGATAATTCTTTACTTATACAAAATCCTAGTTTGACTTGATTATCTAAGTATATATACACATACACACATACATATATATATATATTACATATACGTGCTCACATCTTATTCAATCTTTATGTTTGTTTCTTTTAATTTATTGTTCTTTCTATTGCGTTATTATCGCAGTGATCTTTTGATTTTTTTTTCGAAAATAAAAGAACACGGCAATGTCTTTGTAAATAATTTATCATTTGGTTCTTTGAGAAAAGATTCTTCCGTATAGAAAAAAATAAATGTGTGCGTATGTGTATATATATATATATATATATATATATAGAGTTTAGAATAATGAAAAATATGAAATATTAGGGATGGATAATAATTAATTGTGTGCGTTTTTATTTCTTCTTTTTCTCTTTCTTTTTCTCTCTCTCTCTCATTCATATGTTTGTATAGTTTTGTATGACGCTTTCGAAGTGTGTGTGTAAAAAAAGAAAAAGAATTTTGGATACAAGCAAACGAACAATAATAATAATAATAATATGAAAAAATTGATTTAAATATATCAAAATTATTACTTTTTTTTTCTTTCTTATGTTCTATTGTTGAAGATGGATAAAAAATCATTATGTTTTTATTAACTATATGTCTCAGTTATGTTTTTGGATGTATATCAACAATTGCTTTATTGATATATTTATATATACGTTATGGATTGCATCCCTCAGGAATAAAGGTTGAACAAGAGCAATATGAAACATTTCATCCGTTATCTGAAGTAAGTTGATATTTCTTACACTATTTTCCATGTATTGTATATATGTATGTATATACATTTAGAATGACCAAGCAAAAAATTCAACAGTTGATACGATAAATTATATTTTTCAATTTTTATTTCAAGAAATGCAAGATACTGGAAAATTACGACGTTATATTGTTGAAAAATTAAATATCGAATTTAATCGATTAAAAGAAAGACCATTAGGAAAAATATTTCTTCGAAGTATTCTAGTATGTATTAATATATAAAATAAATATATGAATAAATTTTCTTTATATTATTTTTAGATTGAAAGTTTTTCTATTGGAAAAATATGTCCAATATTTAATAATATTGAACTTGAACGGCTAAAACGAGATGAACGTCAATTAATTAAAGTATAAAATAAATTATATCATAGAATGTCATATAAAATTTTTCTTGGTTACTTTTTTGAAGGAATTTGTATCTAAACTTAATATTGATTATAAAGGTAGTCTTACTGTTATACTTGATATAACACTTATATTTGGTTATAAATGTCAATTATATATAAAAGTTAAACGTCTTCAAGGAAATTTACGTTTAGAATTTCGACGTGAACCATTTTCTCATTGGTTATCTGTTTTTCAAGATGAACCATTTATTGATTTAGAAGTTAAAACATATTTTTCTAATTATGAAACTCCACAATTAGCACAAATATTACGTCAATTTATTCAACGTGCTATAAAACGTAATCAAACATGGCCTAATTATAAAATTCGTTATCGACCTTTTTTTCCTACATCAAAACAATCATTATCAAAAAAAATTTTATCAATAAATAATGATAATACTAATCCTCAACATTCAACATCTGGTACATTTGATATTACAATTAAACATTGTGATCGTTTATCAATTCCATATGAAATATGTAATAAAGAAAATTATTCATCATTATTAATTTTTTTAACAATTAATATAGAGAATGAACAAATATGTCAAGATTATTTATATATAAATCATAATCAATGGATAAAAAAACAAATTGAATTTTTACCTAAAGTACATGAAATTAATATAAAAGAAATTTTATATATGAATTCTAATGCATTTTTAATTGAAAATTTTTTTCCAATATCAGAAGATATTTATGATATAGAATTATTTAAAACAGCATTAGAAGATAAAAATATGTTTTTACTTCAAATTCAAGGTGAAGAAATAAATTCAATGCAACAAATAAATCGTTTATTAAAACCTAAAATAACAAATGAGAATGAACCAAAAATACAAATTCAAATTGGTATACCTATGTTACAATGTGTTCGAATGCGACATTTAATTGAACCAATAGATACAGATGAAATAGTAAGAAATTTAAAATTTTTTGTAATGAAATAAAAATTTAAATATATAGAACAAACAATCATTAACAACAGTACGACATCGAATAACAGGTTTGTTTTGTAAATTTTTATTAATTATTCATTCTTTTAATAATAGTTGATCAATCAATTGATTCAATAAATAATCAATTAGATAATTCTAGTCAACAACATGATTTTGACACAACGAAAATAACAAAACTACAGGTACTTCTAAAAATGAACAGATAGATTTCCAGTCCTATACTATGATGTTCGAGGGTAATATTTACTAAACAAAACATTAGTATGTCAGGATACAGCACCTATCAGAATCTTTGTTCTTAAATTCTTACTTTTTAAGCGCAGGAAAAGGATCGAAATTTCAATGATTTAAAAGACTCTCGAAAAATGGCGCTTCTAATTACATAAATGTTTGTATATATAATAAAAATAAAGTTTAATTTAAAAAAAATCGGCTCTGATAGGCACCTCTATTAGCTTATTTTTGTCTTGTATAGTGGCATGCATTCGTTTCCGCAGACTTCTGTTTAGTTGTGTGTTAGTTTTGATTACATAAGTTAAGTACTAGTGATGCGAAAATCATCTCTACTCTTCAACTATTCATATTAATGTCAGCAGCCAATTAAAAGGAGCGTAGAGGCGATCATACAAACTATCCATCTTTGCCGAAGTATATTGAATTTTTGAAGTTTAAATCTAATATCAAAAAAGATGATTAAATTTTTGCTTTTATTATTTTCAATATTTTATCCTTTCGATATTTTACAACTTTACTATTAAAATTTATTATTTCTCTTATTCAATTTATAGAAATATACGTCTATGAATGATACCACTTTAATTATGATATATGACGATTCTTTACAAAATTTTCAACCTCAACAAACTCAGGCGAAAGCGGCTGAATCAGTCGTATGTTCTTTAAAAATTTTATTCATATTCTCATGTTTTCTTTTATTTAGTATATCGACTTTGATCAAAAATTCCAATTTCAAGTGGATTCAAATGAACAATTTCTTAATATTTGCTTATGGTGCAAACCGCTATCTAATTGTGATATACCAAATGCCGACAAAAAATCTATACTACTTGGTTATGTAAGTGATAATAATCTTCTAATACAAAAACAACGACATTTCTTTAAAGATTGAGACTATTAATTGATGTTCGATATAAAGAATAGTTTCTATACTATCAAGATCTAACAGAAAAAGAAAACACCACCTGACATAATTATTTGTAGATGAGAGTTAGGATAAATATGTTTGCACTTAGATATTTTTCTAATTTTTTTTTGAGTAAAAACTAAAGAACGAATTATCAAGAACTGTAACTACGAGGGAAATTCTTCAAATGTGATATGATTTTTGACATGAAAACCATGCTATCCTATAGAACTTAGTAAATTATGACTGTCATGAAAGATCTCATGCCTACGGTTTGTTTTTAGGAAGATTATTTTACTATTCAGATAATAATAAAAAGTTTTTTTGCATACAATTTTTGTAAAATAAAAATTTGATTAAAAATCAAACTCTTCTGAAGTTTTATTGATTATATTTCATTTAGGCAAATATTGCTATTTCTGATATTATACTTGATATGCAAACAAATATCAAACGACAAACTAAAATGACATTAAATTTTCAATCTGCTTCTTTATCAAAATCTAATTTGTAAGATTAATTCGACATTTAATTAAATGTTAGATAAGATTTTTTTTCTATATAGAAATATTAATTCAATTGATTCTGAAAGGTATAATATTTTAAAATAAACTAATTAATTCTTTATTTAATTTTTTTTCTAGTCAAAAACTAGCTGAATTAAGTACACATAAAGGTTATGATGATAATATGGCTCATGGTTTTGTTACAATTGAAATAGAACATGACCCAACAATTAAAATCAAACCAAATTCTGAAGAAAAAAAAGATCAATTAAGCTCTCCTGAAAAAACATCAATTGAAAAAGATGATGAGCATTCAACATCTAGTAATGAAAATCGTGAATCATATTCATCAAAGTAGAAAAAAAATCATTTAATAAAAATAAAAAGAAAATTTTCTTATTTAAATATATTTTATTTAGATCTGATAATCATGTATTTGATGATCAAACATTTAGTGTTGGAACAGTATGTACTTATTGTAATAAAAAAATTTGGTTTAAAACTGGTTGTCAATGTCGACATTGTTTAACAATAATACACAGAAAATGTGAAGATAGATTTCAACAGGAACATATTTGTACAAATATACCTTTTTATTCAAAATCGGTCATATCTGATAACGAAGATTCAATAACATCAACATGTGATATCACTCCACGATCATCACCAAAAACAAATCGATTATCTCGTCGATTTAAAAATAAAAATACTAATCCATCACAACCTTTCATTGTAGTAGAAACACCAAAAGATGATGAATTAGATAATAATTTTTCAATTAGTCCATCATATCATACTGAAAAACGATCTCTACCTAATTCATCAACTCATACATCATCGAAATTAGCTCATGCTGCTTCATCAGCTTATAATAAATTACGTGAATTTAAATCAAAACGATTACCTCATAGTTCAACATCAGATACAAAAAAGCCAAGATCATCATCAGATTCAAGCACTGGTATTAAGATTTAATTTCGTTAGAATCTTATGAATATTTATTTTTTCTTAGTTACATATGAAAATATTTCGGAAGATGTTATACAAGATATTATAGCAGTATATAAAAGCAATATTTATTAAAAAAAAAAGATTATTTTTTTATTTTATTTTTAGAGATGTTTGTCAGATAAAACTATTGATTTCGAAAGTCTTGAAAATTTCTTTCATGAAAATGCTGTAGATGATACAGTACTTTATGCATATGCAATTAAATTTGGACCAAAATTATTTCAAGATTTAACACTTAAAGAACGAAAACAAAAATTTGAGAATGAAGTTAGTTAGTTTGATTATCTTAAAAAACATTCGAATTTTTATTGTTTTTTTATTATATATATTTAGATTTCTCGTTTACAACAAGATATTGAATTACAAGGACGAATTCGTGATGAAATGATTATTGAATATAATAACGGTTTAACAGATGATAATAGAAAAAGAAAAATTCAAGCAAAACTTGCCAATATCGAAGAAAAAATACAAGCCCTTGGTACGATTTTCATATTATCAAAAAATCTAATAATCAAAATTAATACTTTTTTTTAGGTGCATTAACAATTCTTTATTGTTCTGGTAAATACATTAATATTTCCTTTTTTCCCTTTAATTTTTATATTATTTCAAGGTTTTAAACATTGTTGCTCTCAAATGAGATCGAATGATAATACACATGATCAGGATGAAAATAATAGCAGTCAATATGATGATAGTAATGATGAACAGTAACAAATTTAATTTATATATTTATATAAATGAATGATACATACAATATGATAAGTTTGATATACAAGAGTATTTTTTTAAAATTTCTTAATTTTGTTTTTTTGTTATAAAATCTAATTACGATTGAAAAACCTGATTTTGTTTTTTTTTCTATTATAATTTGTACTAAATTTAAATAAACGATGTTTGTATGTTTTTTTCTAGATGAGTGATATTAAACAAGAAATTGATATATCTAATGAAACTGATTCTAAAATAGAACAATCTCGAAAACAAATTAAAGATTGGCTTAATAAACCAATGCGTGTATCAATAGTTGATGGACGTGTACTTGTTGGTGTATTATTATGTACTGATCGTGAACAAAATCTTATTTTAGGTAATTGTAATGAATATATTGGTTCACCAAGTGAACAAGAAGAATTTCGTGTACTTGGTCTTGCACTTATACCTGGTCAACATATTCAATCAATTTATATTGATGAAAGTTCTTCATTTATATCTCATCAATCAAATCCATCTCATACATCAATAACAAAAACAAATGATCATATTTTAGATGATGATAAAAGTGATGGTTAATGTTTTCTTTTTCTTTTTTTTTTGTCTTTTATTTGAATTGACATTTTGTATGTAATTTGATTTGTTTTTTGTTTTTTTTAGATGTCTTGTCAAAAAGGTAATATTAGTAGGAAACGTAAACAAAAGTATCAAAATGCAGCAACATTTAAAAATAATTTACATGATACAAGTAAA
>JAJEKB010000268.1:0-68173 GCA_022393335.1 Macrotrachela quadricornifera | reverse complement strand
ACGTGCAGTGAATATTGGAGAACATTCATTACCATCAAATCACCCTCGTCTTCAAAGATGGAGAAATAACCTTGATATTGTAAAAAAGAAATTGTAATGAGATAATATGTGTCTGTTTCTTTTTTTGAAAAGGAAAATAAAACGATTAAAAAGGAAATGTGTTTTATTATTGAATATGGACGCGCGTACAGAGAAACTCTGTTCTTATTGACAACATGAATGGGATGGTGCCCATCGTTAAGGTAATACAATACATGTTAAATAACATGTATTGTATGAAAAGACCTTCACGACAAGTATCATGTTTCAATGAGGCAGAAATTTCTCTGTGTTAGGTTAAGAAAAATAGCCACCTAACAAGCTCATTATTAAGGTAGATTAGTATAAGAAAGAAAAAGAAATTTATTTATCCAGATAATAAATTATTCCTTTCTGTTTCAACAAAAGAATAATTTCTTATCTTGATAAATAAATAGATAATATAAGACTACAAATTTCATCCATTATCAAACGAATAATTTTTATTTATATTCAATGATTGTGGAATAGAACCAATCATTGAATATAAATAAAGATTAATTATCTTGTGATATCCCATTTCCCATTGCTTGAAAGTTAATTTAAATATTTTTTATCTTACCTTAATTGATATTGATAGATGAAATAATTAAACTGATGAAAAAAATGAAAAATATAATAAGTTTATATAGTGTTAGTAGCTTTCTTTACAGTTAATAAGAAAAAACAACCTAAGGGGCGTATATGAATGTTTTTTCTTTATTTCTTTAGACGAAGAAGGTAGTTATTTTTTTTCATTTTAGACGTCTGTATAAGAATGATCGTTATTATTATAGCGACCGTATTGGTTTTATTTTAAGTTGTTACAATATAATTTGTTATTAAATGTTTTCCATATAAAAAAAAATTAATTTCATAAATATATGGGCAATTTCATTTGTTAGGGATGTGCCTTCGCAAAATTAAAATGCTTATATCTCTGGTTAACAAACTTCTCTAGAGCTGATTTTTTTATGCCATAAACATATTGAGTTATCTTAGCTAGCCTTAAAAATTCAGTCGTATAGCCCTTGGTTCAGGTAAGTTTCATTAAAATATAGCGTTACGAACGTTACTCAAAAAAGGACAACGATGTTCACTGCGTGTGTTTCACTTTGAAAAATCTGCAGATTGAGAGAACATGTTTAACACCTAAATAGTGTACTCTATAGAAGACACGTGAGGCTATAAAATCTCTATTCAAAATTTCTTCTGATCATGCTCAGATTTCTCAAAAATTTCAGTTTACTTTTCGTTAGGGACGTGACACAGTACGGATCGACTATTTTTGGTGCTTTCGTACCTCTGGAAACGTTCAATCATTTTTCATAAAACTTAGGACCCCTATTTTTCCAAGTATGCTCTTTAGTAAATCATAATAAAAAATAGCTCCCATTTAAGTGCTAAATAAATTTATTCAAAATCTGAGTAAAAAATTCAATCTTTTTCTCAGTAATATATCATGAATAATTCTCAGTAAAAAATCATTTTTGCTAAGTAGAGAAATTTAAATATATCAGTAAAAAATTTAATTGTCCAGTTATTGTATCAGTAAATATAGCTTTTCGTGCCCGTCCTCGTTTTCCATCCAAAGGTATATTCTTTGCTGCTGAGATGGTTTGCAAAATATCAATCTAATTACATATCAACTACAAGTTTTCAAATATATTCGTTGGTAAAACTTGGCGATGTTGACATTTGATTGTTTTCTTTCTTCAGTATTCTGGTGGTCGACTTCTTTATCATTATCAAAATAAGATGGGCTGTCATATTATTATGTAAACACAAAGTCTGTCATTATTAAATGATTCTAAGTACTCTCTTGTTGACAAGAAAGAAGACAATCTAACTAATTGATGATGAATGAACAATTTTAGTTTTGAAGCAATTTATATGCGAACACGATAGGAAAAATCTAAGATAAGAGGAAAAATTGGACATCTCCATTACCGCGGCTCGAGCAAATGAACTGATTTTTTTACCAAGGATAGAGACATGTTCATGTTCCAAACCCATACGAACAAGACTAGTGAAAGGTTTTGTCAAATGTGTTGTTTTCTTTTCCTATCCATGGAAAAGTAAAATTTTCTTGTTGAAGTCAATAGTAACACTTAAACGAGGTTCTTCCTTACGTTGTTCGTATGAATATAAAGCTTGAAGATGTCTGTATCATTAATAAAAGAATCAGCTTCTTTGCTTCAGCCGTAAGCGAGATATTGAAGTTTTTTTTTGGATGCGTGACTTGTAGATCACTCTGTGTATCATAGTAGTCAACCGTACGATATAGTAGAAGAGAATAAAGAGAATATATACGTCATACTATCAACAAATAAATCCTCATCTTATCTTAGATCCTTTTACTTTTTCGTAACTATAAATTACTTATTAATAATATTATTTACTTATCGAAAATATTTTACAACTATGATTTTCATTTATTAATTTAGAAAAAAAAATATTTTACTTATATATTAGTTATCCAACATAGTACATATTTTTATTACTGAGAATATTTAAATTAACTTAGCATCCAACGATTTTACTTGGCGTTCAAATTATCGACTTAAAAAATACAAATTTTACATAGCGAATGCTAACCTAGCACCTATATAAATTTACTTAGCAAATAGAAAGTACTCTTAAAAAATTATTTTATGTTTTATTGAAGTTTCTAAAAAATGAGATTAACAAGGAAGAGGTTTTAACACAGTTTTTTAAAAAAAATCAAAGCAAATTTGTGTAATAAAGGAGCATCTCTACTAAAACTGGTTTCCAGTTTTTGGAAACGCGGAAACGAAAAAATAGCATCTTTTTTTATAAACTAAAAACATTAGTTGGTAACTACGCCAGACTTTTAAAGCGTAGTTTCACATTTCCGAAAAAAAGAATTTGTCTCATTTTTCGTGAAGTTGCCCATTTAGATAACATACTATGCACAAGCAATGGTATAAAATGTTGATTTCTATTATATTTCGATAGAAAGGTGCTGAAAGAAAATTTTTCTTTAAAAAGATAGAACTTTTCCTTCTTCTTCGGATCGTACATAATTTTTTTTAATAACATGTGTATAAATGAAAGGACACAATAAAAAAGGCAAACATCCTCAAAACAAATCCACGCACTTTCTTTTTTTTAAAAGAACGATAGAAAATATCGACTCTCATATCTCTTCAATTAATACGTCAGAAAAAGAAAACTTTGTTATTAGTTAAAAGGAATTTTTCTTCTCTTTTGAATGATGTACGTTTTTGAGTCTCTTTGATTGTGGACATTTTTTTGTTAATTGGAGGAAAAATGTTCGTCAAGGAGAATCGAGGGGAGCGAGAGAAGAATGTACGCATTATGGAAACAAGCCAAAATAGATATATTCAGATGGTTAGTGCAGATAACTCGATTTAAGGACGAATATTACATTCTTTGAGCTCGTTTAGTGTCGAATATCAACATGCTGTCCAGGCCTTTTCTTTAACATATCTGTGGACGAAAATACATTAAGTAACAGATCTAAAGTTAGATAAATTAAACAGAAATGTTGACCATGAATAACGATAGCTTTTCAACAATTACCATACAATCTGGTAATAATACAATAATGTTCAAAAATAGTCATTTTGGGCTAAGATGAACAAAAGAAAATGGAATCAAAATATGATTTTGTACATATAAATTGAAAATGCCATAATTACTACTCGTGAATATTCAATTATAAAAATTTCGTCTATTAAATCAGATGGAAGTCATGAATATGAACATGAACCAAAAGTGTCTCTAAATTTATACGAATGCATCAAATCCATCAAACGACAAATTGAAGAAGAACCGACAGTACCAGTTTCTTTATTATATGATCAACAAGTTAAAAAATTCAGACGTGAAAATGGTGATGCTGCTACGATTCCTATATTCAATAGTATCAAATCTTTTTTATATGACTATTGTTCATTCAAACAACCTCCAATTCTCAAGACATTAGCATTGATTGATGTGCTTTGCTCACTTACTTGCATTTTGATGAATCGAAATTTTTTCTGCTATAATAATACCCTTGCATATGTACTCGAGTTTGTTTTACCTATGACTACTCAATTTCTCTGTACTAGGTCACAGTGGAACAGTGATGGAACATTCAGAACTGCTCCTAGACTATTCTATCAAAGCTACAGTATATATATAGGATGATTACAGTATAAAGCCAGTTGTTTCTGCTGCATTACCTGATATGAAAGATAATACATACGATATCTTTTTGAATGAATTAAATGCATATACTCAAACCAATAGTGTATCATTTATTTTAAAATCAATTAAAATTGATTTTGAAACTGCTACATACAATACTTCTTCGAAAAGCTTTCCAATGACGATGATTAAAGGTTGTCAGATTCATTTTGAGCAAAATATCTGGCGAAAAATTTAAAAAAAGAGGTTTAATTCCTTATTCAAAGAAGGAAAAAGCACGACGTCAAATAGCTAATATACTTATGTCACGATTATTATCACCGCAAGAAATTAATATAACTTTTGGTGACATAATTGAAAACATAAGTAATATGTATCAGAATTTTCTTAAACTAACAGATTATATTCTTCATATGTACATTGAACATGCTTTATTTCCTCCATTACATTGGAGTTTATTTGATTTAATTGAAATTAGACTCAAAACTAACAACCATATAGAAAGTCATCACGATCAATTAAATTGTAATTGTCAAACTCATCCCGATCTATAGGTCTTAATAAGATATATGTAGGAGTCATGAGAATTAACCATGGTTCGAGTTGAGCAAAAACAAGCTCAACAACGCACAACACATCCTAAAAGATTCAAAACAGTAAGTAATGAAAATATTCTGGTTCAAGCGAAACAAGACTATTTATATGGTCTCTTAAATCATAATGGTTATTGATATATCCAGGTGTTCGATACAATTGACAAGAATGATCTTGATTATGAGCCTAAGAAAAATTAGATGTTCAGCTGCCCTTCATTGATGAATTGTTCCTCTGTTTTTTTCACATAAGCAATATTGTCCTAATGCTACAATGTGGGTTTTCTTGTCCCTATCCCCTCAATTCCACCTTACGAACATTTTCCAACATGCGTTCATTTTTGTTTTTCGCTCCTGATTCTACTTTACAGATATTTTTCCTTAATTGGGCAAAAAAATGTCCGCAATCGGGATGTAGCCGTATATTTTACATTTGTCGCATATTCGCAAATGACAATCAGAGGAAATAGAAAGAAAAAGACGAGCAAAACATTTGTAATTCATAATTTTATTAGAAAGAAATCAATTTGATTTTCATGTACTCATTAAAAGTAGTTTGTAAAACGACGAATAATTATGCTTAACTGTCATCTACCGATGTTTTTGATTAATTCGTATAAAAATTACAAAGTTTTTGCTCGAGTCTTTCTCTTTCTTCTTCGTCTAATTTTTATTCACGAATGTATGACAAATATAAATTGTACACTATTCAAAATAGGACAACATTTTCTTTTTCCAACGTATATATCGAAGAGATATGAGAGTTAATATTTTCTATCATTCTTTTAAAAAAAGAAAGTGTGGATTTATTTAAAGAATGTCTTTCTTTTTTATTGTGTCCTTTCATTTATACACGTGTTATAAAAAAAAAATTTCTTTCAGCATCTTTCTATCAAAGTATAATAGGAATTGACATTTTATACCATTACTTGTGCATCGTATGTTTTTCACTAGCTAATTAAGATTTATTAGAAGCTATTAAAATGGAACGAAAAACAAACGCTCAAAAGAAAGTGTGTTCAAGAATTCAATTTATTTGTTAATTGGCTATTTTCTTGATTCTGTACAAGAAAGATCAAAACTTGATGCGAATATTCTTAATTAGTGCACTGAAACAAAGTTTCAAAACGACTTTATATCGCAAATATAATTTCTGCCTTTTGGACTTCAACGGTGGCAGCACTGTCTATATTACTAAAGAACAAATGTTAAAAATAATTATTTTTGCCATGAAATATCATCATCATAGCTTTGGTAAAGAAAAAAACAATTCAAGACAAATTATAGAAAATGATATAACAGATGTCTGATAATGTCTCATTATTTAAGGCTAAAATTGTTTGAATATGTAGTATAAACTTGAGAGTGGATGTTAATATGAGAAAATTATTTCAAACAAATTAGATGTATATTTTATTTTTTATCGTACAAATAAATAAGTTTATTTGGTTAAATTATAGTAACGATATTCAATTTTTTTGTCTGATAAAATGAATTTCGAACCATTCCGTCTTAACCTTTTGATGACAGAAAAGATACATACGTACGTTCTAAAGTCTATTAAGATCAAAATTAGAAGAATCGCATTTCTTAATCAGATTATACGAGTGCTCTAATTTTCTTTTCTGTTGTTAACGTTACAGAAGCATTATATAGTATTAACTACTAGTAGTATGTAAACATATTTTCTTACGTTCTATTGACATGCGTCTGTTATTACGTATCTCATATATATCTATATATATGTACGTGTGTTTAGACATTTCTGTCGCTTTGTTTATTCTGTCTTGTTGAGTTATTCTCATTATTTCTTTTATACATTCTAGTAAGTCTCCTGCACCTAGATAAAAAATATATATGGATCAAAAATCTTTTAACAGGAAAGTACCTAATATACAGAAGTAATTATGTACAGGTCATGTACACGTTGTAGTCATACAATAATAAGTGCACTACTGCATATTACCAATGTGACATTTGTAATATTAGGTTTTTAATTATAGGATGTCTCTTGTCTTTTATAAAAAATATTACCCTGATTAAAGGGTTACTGTTGCAATTCTTACAAATTCTTTTAATTTTAAATATAGGTTTGTCTGAATTTTTTTTCATATGTTAGATACACAATAATAAATTCAGAAATTTTTTTTTAAATGAAATTTGATCATTTAAAAGATAAATTTACCTATTTAGAAATCTGGATCCTATATGAATCTGTATGGAATTTCCATGTTGACGAATGTGACATTGGAAAGCGTAATAAGTCTTATCTATGAAAAACAATAATTTTAGTTCGATATAATCACAGTAATGAAATTTGAAATGTTGTTTTAAATACTAATGCAATAAATTTCTCTGTCTGAAAGTGAGAACCTATTGTATTCGATTTCAAATAAAATATTTCATTAGTCTCAATAATATTTACTTTAGAGACTTCATTAGTCCGTGTCATCATCATAACCAAATAAACAGAATGGAGAAAAGATAGTGCACGTATAGTATTAAATCATCTTATATTAAGGAAATATCGGGAAAAGAAAATTAAGAAAAAAATATATGAATCTACATATTCATTTAATATTAATACTGTTGAAAATTCGATTTTAGTACTAAACGATGAATTATATTAAAAAAAAGCGAAAAATTTCCTTTTATTCTTCAAAAGTAATTTTTTCTATTTATATCGTTATTGTCATTATTAAGAAGAGAACTATATAAAAGCATTTCGTTGTATACATAAGAAAGAAAAAATTGCGTTATTCTTTTACAACTAACTCTCGCGTGATTGCTATCTCATGACATCTATTGAAAGTAGTTCATATATAAGAACGAATGATTAACGACGAGCATTCAACATGTTTGTCAATGTATGTAACGCTAAATAAAACGACAAATCTTTTATTTAATATTTTTTAAAAGAAATAAAAAAAATAAATTTTATTTGAATTTAATATCTATTTTTAGATTATATGTGATTGTTCTAATATCATGAATGAATTTAACATATCGACTACAACAGTAATAAATGGTGAATCTAATCATGAGATTGTAAACATAATTCTTCTTTTATTTTTTCTTTACTAATTCTTTTATTTATTTTAAATAAAGGAATTATTTAAAACGCCAGTTACATCATGGACAACAGATGATGTTGAAAATTGGCTTAAATCTTTAAATTTATCAAATTTTATCGATAAATTTTGTAAACAAAATGGTATTGATGGTTTAACATTACTTCTTATGAAAGAAGATGATCTTAAACAACATCCATTATCAATTGAACGTTTATGTGATATTAAAAAATTATGGTATCATATACGTTTATTACAATGTAAACAGAATGAGTTTTATTTATCATTAAATGATGATAAATTAACTCATAATCATTCATCATTATCACCAACAAATTTACTTGAAACAAATATGAATAGTATACATATTCAAGAAAAACTAGTTTTTAAAACATTAAGAGGTGAAAAACGTAAAACATTAGTTAGTTTTATTTATGCATTAATGAGTGGAATATGGACATCATTTATAATGGTTGTCGTACATAATCGTGTACCAAATGTTCAAAAGTAAATAAAAACAAACAAAAAAAAATCGGTTTTCTTTTTATTTGTAATTTTTTATTTAATTGAAGATATCCACCATTACCAGATTTATTTCTTGATAATATTCCACATATTAGTAATGAATTTTTCTTTATTATAATTATAAAAAAAATACTGAAAATTTTTATTTAGGTTGGGCATTTACTGTAAGTGAATTTATAATTCTTGTGATGGGTATAATATTTTTATTAATATTAATTTTTCATAAATATTGGTATATAAAAGAATATTTTGAATATTATTTGTCTAATATTTATTATATAGGACTATTATACTTCGACGATTTTTTGCACTTAGTGGCACGATTTTTCTTCTTCGATCAATTACAATGTTGGTTACATCGTTAAGTGTAAGATTTTTCTAATTGTTTAAATAAAGATTTATTAGTATTTACATTCTAATATAGAGAATGATACATGTAGAGTATTTCAAATCTTGAAAACGTCAGTTTAGTTGTCGATAAAGAATGATCTTTAATTGGATATATGTTTATATGAAGTTTGAATCTAATCGCACTAGTACTTTATTTAACTATTATATCTTTGTTTTCTATTACTTCTGAAAGTTTCTTAGGACTTTTGATACACATCTTTTCATAATCGTTACAAGTTATTTTTTCTTTATTTGCTGTTTAATCTATTTTTAGCTTTTCAAAATTGAAAAGTTATTTTACTTATAATTTTTTTTCGTTATTATTTTCATACATTTTCAATTGATCTGACTATACATAGAATAAATAGTTGCCTAGTGAGAGACAAATACGAACACTATTTAAAAAAATAAAAATGTTTCGTTCTGTGCGTGGTATGTTCATGTATTTTAGCTTATTTTAAACTATTTGTGCAGGACATAACTTGACCGGTCATGTGGTCAGTGACTCATGATAAAGTTAAAACGAATAATAATCACAACTACTTATTGATTCTTACTATATTTTTTAGATTAAACGTGTTCTCAATTTAATAAAATATCGAAAGAATATTTTTAGTCGATTTCGAAAAATTTATCTTTAACTTATTATGTCTATATTTTTATTATCATCGAAGAAGATATCAACCAATAGTGTGCTATTAAAAATATCGTTACGAATACTCAAATTTCACATAAACACATCTAGTTAGAGATTATGCCCTATCTGCATATAAACTAGTTTTATCAAGTGTCAAAATTTAAGACACACTCAGTATGTAGTTTTGTATAATTTTATTAATAATTGAAAGTTAAACATCTAATTCATTTTTTCATAGAATAACTGAATCTATCGAGTTTTGACTTCTACGAATAAATTTAGCATTATTCTACTCTCTAAATTATCTAGATTTTAAATAATTGTTTTGCTGTATCTCGTAACTAGGAATCAGATGAGAATGAAAAACGTACGATTCATCGCATTAATCATCATCGAAAATTTTATCTAATAAGAAGAGAATTATTTTCAAAAACTCTGCTATTCTATATTAGTTTCAGAAACTCATCATGAATACTTCCGATGATCTTTTTAAACGAGAAAATACAAACAATAAATGAACACTTATCAGCTTGTATATATTATTAATGAATACAAAAGAAAAAAAAAAAAGAAGTAGGATATCGATGAAAATAATTATGTCGGCCGTATCAACCATTTGGGAGTAGACGTGACACATATATATGTATATATCATTTCGAGTATATCTCAGAAAATCGTGTATTGTAGAGATCTATGAGACAGAACTGATTCTACAACTAGTCCAGCTTTCCAATGTTCGGCTTTTGAGATACATTCGAAATGGTATGCATACTACATCCTTTCTCAAAATATTAAGAACTAGCACTTGACGTAAATCATAAAACTATGTTGATATCAGATATGTCTAACGATATAAATATTCAGTTTTTCGTTCTACTATTTATTATTATTCTATTTTTATTAATAAATAACATACAAGAAATATTTTATTTTAGGTTCCTGGTCCTCATCTTGACTGTACTCCATTAGTAATTGATTTCTTTTATACATACAATAATATTTCTATAAATATTTCTTTAGCAATATGGAACTGTACGACAAATTTTTACACGATGGCTTCAAATATTTTTTTTTCAAGGATTATCTATTCATGGTATACGTTCATGTGGTGATTATATGTTTTCAGGTCATACCGTTATGTTAACATTATTAAATCATTGTATAACTGAATGTAAATTTCAAATAATTTAATCATAAAAAAAATACAATAATAGCAAATTCATTTATATTTTTTTGTTTAGATACAACATCAGATTTTTATGTTATACATCTTCTTTCATGGCTTTGTAATATATTAGGTATGATATTAATATTAGCAGCACATGAACATTATACAATTGATGTTTTTATTGCATTCTTTTTAACAAGTCGTCTATTTCTCTATTATCATTCGTTAGCTAATAATGCAGTTTTACATTCAATATCAGATAGTCGTTTATCAATATGGTTTCCAATGTTTTCATATTTTGAAAAAAACATACAATGTATGGTTCCAAATGTATTACGTATACCATGGCCATTATCATTGATATATACAAATGATGAAGAGCAAGATATTAAAAATCCGGTAATGAAATGTGATAATGATAAATCACTTTCTAAACATAAACAACAATGAAAATGTGATAAAACATTTGTGTGTATATGTTTTTTTTTTCTAAACATTTTTCCATTATAGTGTTTTTTTTTTGTAAACATGATTTTGCATGTCCATTTCTTTTTTTTCTTTTTTTTTCCGTTCCAAATGAGTAATAAATTTTATATTTTAGATAATCGCCATCTGGCGATAATTTTAAGAAAGACAAAAAAAGGGATATAGCTTCTGGAATAAATGGAAATAGTAAATGTAAGTAAATTTTGAATAAATTTGCATTGTTGTCATTTGAGATAATAAATAAACATATTAGTTTTCATCCTCGCATATATTGTGATAAACATTAAATATTTTTTTTTCATATAAAAGAATGAAAAAAAAAAGGTTGTATATGAAAATTTTTATTGAGATTAATAAACTGCTTAGAATGATGATGTATATATAGGTCATTTGATATTACCATCTTTTCTTAAGGCTTATATTGGTAAAAAGTGACATTGAAATTTTGTTTTTTTGTTTTATGATGAGATGGATTGATAGTACTGACATATCGTTAGGTTAATATTATTCAAAAGAAAGTGATTATTATAGATGTAGTTAAATCAGCATGGATCTACTTTAACATATTGTATTGAATAAATAATATAACAATCTTGTGTATGTGATGACAGTAAGCAATGATGTATTAGAATATATTACTTTTTTCTATTTTTTCTTAGTTTGATTCAAATGTTCGATATGTTTAAGACACGTAGAGAACAAGGGTAAAGTAAAATATTGAACAAAGATTCTATTTCTTCTCATGACAACAATTTAGTCATAGACGCAAAAAAAAGAAGGCAAATAGACCTTAAACAATAAAACTATATATATATATATTTTTTTTTCTATGATAAGATTCTTCATTTTTTTTTTGTTTTTCTTATGACATTTCATATTTTTTCTCTGACCTATACCTCAGATTTATCGAAATATCTTCACATTTAGAAAATTATCTAAAATAATGCTTAATTCAACATCTTTAAATCAATCAGGAAAATATCCCAACACATTACATTCTTCTCTTATATCATCATCATCGTCGTCCTCATCATCATCATCAATAGTAACAACTACAAATAATTTAAATTCTTTTTTAACAACTGATCCATCAACATGGACAATAAATCATGTTGAAGAATGGTTAAAAACGAATCATTTTAATGATTGTATAGATATATTATGTTATCAATATCATATTGATGGAAAACGTTTAATAAATTTAAATCGTAATGATATATTATCATTAACAAAAAATAAACAATTATGGTTACAAATAAAAATTTTAAAATCAAAATATCAATCAACAATAATTCAATTTGAATCATCAACAATAAATTCTTATACATTATCAAATGAAATTGAAGATCAATTAATAACAAATTGTTGTTTTATACAATCTATACGTTCAGATAGAAAAAAAACTTTATTAGCTTTTCTTCTTGCTTTAACTACAATTTATTTTTGTTCATTTATTATAACTATTGTTGATGAACGTTTACCTGATCCAAAAAATTTTCCACCATTACCTGATCTTATACTTGATAATATTAAACAGATACCATGGGCATTTTCTATAACAGAAAAATTAATTTTAATTGAAATAACAACACTTATTATTGTTATTATTCTTCATCGACATAGGTTTGTATAAAAAAACTTTTATTAAATAATTGAATTGATTTTTTTTTTGTTTTTTTCAAGAATGATTATTCTTCGTCGTTTATTTATTATTGCAGCGGCACTTTATTTTCTTCGAAGTTTAACTATGGTTTTTACATCATTACCAGTTGCAACACAAATTACTGATTGTGAACCAAAGGTTTATTTAATTAATTAAAATTTTAAAAAAAATAATTATTATTTTTGTATTTTTTATTTTAGCAATTAATTAATTTTGCTTCTCGATTAAAAAAAGCAACAATGATTTTTATAGGTCAGGGTATGTCATCATTTGGTGTAAAAACATGTGGAGATTATTTATATAGTGGTCATACATGTACTTTGGTACTTGCAACACATTTTATTAATGAATGTATGTATAGAGAAAATTTACAAATTTTTTTCTAAATTTATTCAGTTCTTAAGCAATGTGAATTTGACAAAAATTAGTTCAAACTAGATAATATTTAAAGTAATTACAGTATAAAGTACAATTGATCTCTTAGGATTTGATGAATATAATCCAAAATCAATATGAAGATCATCATCTTTCTTTACAGTATACAGACGAAATGCTTTCAAATCGCTGAATGTTTGATCTCATGTTACTCTCAAAACATATGAAATATGTTTTTTTTGAGTTTCTTCCTACTTACGATTGTATTTCGTCTCCAATAACATTTTGTTTCAGTTTCATTTTTCACTTTTCATTATTATTTTAATATTCTTGAATGAAATGTCGAATAATTTATATTATTCATCATTTTAAATACGATCTATAGTTTGAACTGCCTCATGATAGTAATTTTTCTATGTCAATATGGTGTAAAATCAGCTCTGAAAAGTTCTCATAATCTTTAATATTTCATATCAATAAATTCTATTTTCGACATACTCTTATTTAGGTATTTTTATGCATTTGATATATTATTCTTGAATTCTTTAGTCTTTATATAAATGAACTCATCTCTAAAAAATAAATTATAATATTGTTCAATATCCTTAAAAAATAATCTTATGCCGTTCTTTTAATATAAAATTTTGAAAATATTTTCTTTTATTTTTCTTTAAGATACTCCACGTTCATATCATTTACTTCATTTTGTCAGTTGGATAATAGCAGTAAGTGGTATGTTTTTTATATTGGCTGGTCATCAACATTATTCTATTGATATTCTTATCGCTTGGGTACTTACTTCGCGTTTATTTATTTATTATCATACGTAAGATAAGAAACAATCTTGTAATTTAATTCTTTATATTTTATTTTTGTTTAGTCTTGCTAATAATCGAACATTTTTACAACGAGATATAAATCGAATGCGTATTTGGTTTCCATTTTTTTCCTATTTTGAAGAAAATATTAAAACAGCAATACCTAATGAATATTATTTACCAGGTTGTATCAATGCAATACGTACACTAATAAATAATTGGATTGAAACAATACGATATTCAGTCTATTGGATCATTCTATGTTTATTTATTATTATTACTTATAGTCTTTCGTTCACAAAAAAAACGAATTTTTCTTCGTTAATTGAACGATAAATGATTTCAAAAAAAAAAAAATCAAAATCTTGTTGTTCTTTTTCATACCGGTGTACATATGAAATGTAATGCGTCTTGTTTTTTTTTTTTTTTCGTTTCTCTTTATTTCGATGTCTTTATTGGTTTTCTTTTCTGTTTGTTTGTATGAGTACTATGCATATTTATGTCAGATTCGAATTTTTGACTTCTATATCTTGTTTATTTTTCTATTACATCTGAATCTGCTTCTTTTTTTTTCTGATCATCTCGTTAAGAATAATAGAATGAAGATGAAGTTCTGTGCAGATCTTTCTTTTTCAGATATATGATTATAAACACAATATATAAATCATAAAATTTTGATTTATTTCAATAACAAATGAATTATTAATAAATACAATACGCTATTGATACACAATAAATTCATTTTCTTATTTTATTGATTAAAGAAAATTTAAGTATTTCTCATTAGAAAGTATAGTGAACATATTTATTGTATGAATTGACTGAAAATAGACGAATGTAAAAGAACATAAACCAAAGAAATTGTTTTCTGTCGATTTTTGATCAGTTTGTATTCTGATATCGTTTTTTTCTCGAATAAAATTGCAAACTTCTTTGATGATCGTTCGATATTATCTTCAATTACAACCTATTCATCTATTTTATTTATCCATATATATATAATTTGCATCTATTCCAAATCAATAATCAGACTCTGCAAAAAATTTACTGATTTAAATTTTGAGAAAACTGTGAAACTTATAAGACAGAATATTTACGCAATATGATACTTGCAGTTGTTATGACACATTATATACCTTACAGGAATTGTTGGATTTTAATCAAATACATGAATATTGATAATTTGTTATACATTTATTTTTATTTTAAAAAATTCTTTTGATTGGAAAAAAAACATCAAACTTAAGTCATTGAAAAATTTATAAAATAGTATATAATACTGTTCCTATAGTTTTTCATTCATAGTAAAAGTTATTGATCTTAAATCTAATAGTTATTTACTACTGATTCAGTACAATAATGTTGCAAAATTGTAAGACATTTGCTTTTGTTATAAGCAAGAATGATAAAGTTTATATTTATTTCAGAACTTTTTCTATATTATTGCAATGAAAAAGATGAGTAGAGTATAGATGAGAGTGGAATAGAACTTCGTCTGATTTTCATATAAACTGTATATTGATAATGTATGGTTAATTACATGATTTTTAAAAGATACCATTAAGAGATGCATAAGTATTCTCTTTTTATTAATAAAATGGCTTAAGCTTTTTTATATTTTTTGATAAAAATGATAGGCAATTATGCGAAAATTGATTGGCTTGTTATATTATGAGTATAAATGTGCTGATTTACTTATCCTATATGTATATGTTTATTGTATCAATCCACACAAACACACACGCTGCATACAAGTGAAGCGTATATATATGTAAACCACTCACAATGATAAGAAGGACAAATATCACAGAGAGAATGTAGGAGGAGGTGGAATAACGAAGGTGGAGAGAAGAACATGTTGGAATTTTAGGCTTACATGTCATAGAAAGAATATAGGAGGAGATAGAATGGTGAAGGAGGAGAACGAAATAATGATGACAAGGACGTGAAATTATATATCTTCCTACGATTTCGGTACGTAACAGGCTGGTTAGTTCTTAATGCTTATTAAATAGTTTATTTTTTTTTTTTGCACTGAATAGTTTTTTTTACCTGTAGGGTTTTTGGTGATAGAGATATGCAAATATTGAATGATTGGCCAGTTCTTAATACTTCGTAAATAGTTTCTTTTTTCTTTATTGAGAACATATTTTAGTTATGTCGTATTTTGTTTTGATAATAGAGATACGTAGGAGATGATTGAGTAGATGAAGATCAAAAAAACTATTATATATTCTCTTTTGTTTTTCGACCCTGGTGCATAGTGAGAAATATACATTTTAAGATTGACGCTATCAATGAAAATAAATTAATACTAGATTCTATATTCTAAAATAAGAATGTATTCTTATTATAAACATATAGTAAACGGTGTTTATAAAGCTTTTTTATACTTATGAAAAGTTCGATTCTATTTCGTTAATAATGTATACTTTGATGGCGAGGACAAAATTTTTATTTTTCTTCTAAAAATAGCGCTCTTTATTGAAAAGCATTTCGTCGAAAGGCTTATGAGACCTTTAACCTTATACAAGTTTGTTAAATATGAAGAGATCAAATCATTTTGTCCTCACATTTGAAATACTTTCCATTGCCAAAAAAAAGTATTTTCAATGAAGAGCAGCCATACTATTATATATGTATAATGAATAGAAATAAATTTGTTCAATCAAATTGTTTGAATAAAACTTTATTAAACAGATCTTAATTGAAAATAGTGATCTTGATTTAGCTAAATAAACAGCTAAATATTCAGTAATATTTATTCAAACGAAAATTTTCAATGTATCTTTTCAATAGATTTTAATGAAAATAAATTTTCTCGACTGATTTTAATTATATTGTTATACAAAATGCATTTGATATTTGAGTATTTAACATTTCTCAAGGAAAAAGTTTATTGATTTTAAATCATATTATTACTATCGTTAGTTATTCCTCATCGGTACTCAATGAATTTAATCATATAAATAGCAATATATTTTTAATTACATAAAAAACAATTTTTTGTTCATGATTATTCATCTAATAATTATCTTAAACTTATGATTAAATATAAAAGAATAACAGATGAAAAACAACAAAAGTTTACCGTTAGAAATTATTTTAAATAATAGATATAATAATATTCATATTGGAAAAATAATACTTCTAATACAGTATATATATGCATAATATTTTATGAAATATGAAAAATGGTTTTCTAAAATTTCGTATTTATCTTATTGGAAAAATAAAATTGAATGACGCACTTCAATTTTCTTTCCTTCATTGTTTATTGTTTCTCGGTTGTAGTGAATCAAAAAGCATGACAAAAAAAATAATGTAATTTTTTTTCTCGTTATTAAGAAAAAAGAATCAAGGTCAACATCACGTGCATTTTCTCTTATATTTTTCTTTTCTCTTGATCAAGTAATATACCTATAATTATTTATATAAAGATTGTATAATATAAAATTATCAAAATCAAAGAATTTGTTTTGTATTTTTGTTTATTTCGTCCATATAAATATTACTTTATTTACTTTGATCAAAATATTTATTAAGCCTTTTAAAATTCTCAGATGTTTCTTTGTTCAAGAAATGATAAAAAGTTATTTTCTATAAGAAAAATCTTGAAAAATTAAAATATCATTAATAAAAAATGTTATCGGACAATACATTACAAACACCAGCACAATCAGTACTACCTAAATCATCATCATCATCATCATTAAACTTAGCTTTAGCATCTACAGATAAAGATAAACGTCGTCAACGTTGTGAATCAAGTAAATTTGATAGTTCTTCAACAGAAACTATTGTTCGTCATACAAGATCATGGGGATGGGTTATTGTTTTTGGATCATTTTGTGTACATTTTGTTGCTGATGGTGTTCGTTTTTCATTTGGAATTTTAATGCATGTAATTAAAAATGATCTTAAAATAGAATTACATACAGTTGGTATTATTGCATCATTATTAGGGAGTCTATCACTTTTTTTAGCACCATTAGCTAGCGCATTAGTTAATAAATTAGGATGTCGTTTTGTAACTATGTTAGGAGGTTTTCTTTGTTCAATGGGTTTACTTTTTGCTTCATTACTTGGAAATTTTACTGGTGCTGTTATTGGTATTGGAATTGCTTGTGGTAAGAAAAAAAAAGAAATTTTATTATGATTAAGTATATTCTTTATATATATATAATAGGTGCTGGTTTATCATGCATTTATGTTCCAGCAGTTGTTATAGTAGCACATTATTATGATGAAAATCGTGCGATTGCAACAGCTATAGCTGTTGGTGGAACAGGTTTGCATATTTATTGATTTGATTTCTTTTTAAATGTAAGTTTTAGGTCTTGGAAATGCTATTGTTGCACAATTAATTCATATATTAAATGATTATTATAGTGATTGGAGAGATACAACATTATTTTTATCTGGTATTCTTTTTACAATTGTTGGTTTTGGTGCACTTTTTCGTCCTGTAGAGTTTACATTACATCATAAAAATAAAAATATTCATCCTTTAGATAAGGATAAACGTTTACCATTATCATATATGACATCAGTGGAAAAATTAGAACGTTTTATAAATGAAATGGATGAACAACGTGCAAGACGTGTAACAAATCAATCAACTAGTATATCAACATCATATCATGATACAAATACTTTAGATTTATTTGATTCATATTCAGCTGATGATATAAAAGATATCGAAACTGAATATATTAAAAGAAATTCATGTCAAGAAAAAAAATCTTTATCAACATTTCATCATTTATCAGGAAGTCAAATAACAAATGATATATCTATTGGAAGAAAACATTCATTATATTATCCACTTGTTCGATATCTTTCTCTTCCAGCTGAAAAACTGAGAGAAAAACATTTATTAGAAATTTATAATCAACCAATTAATCAAAAAGATATTTTCTATCCTGGTAATGTACCAATAAAATCTTTTAATACAAATGGAATCAGTCGAAATTTAATTCAATCTCATGTTTATGAAGAATCAACTACATCAATTTCTGATGATGATAATGATGATGATGATGATTATAGTAATTCTCGTTATCGTCATCGATTATTATTTTATCGTAAAGGTTTAACATTTCTTCATACATTACGTCGAATGTTAGGTTTACAATTATTTCGTGATTATCGATATATTATTTTTTTTCTATCACAATTTTTATTTTATTTATTTTATGATTTAATTTATCTTTTTCCAGGTAAATTTTATTTTTTGCAATAATTTTTTTATTATTTTGAATATATCTTCTAGTCGATTATGGTGAAACAATAATTGGCTATACAAAAAAACAGATGACTATGTTAGTTACTATACTTGGTTTGGGACAATTTTTTGGACAAATTTTATTTGGACTTTTAGCAAATTATACACCTATTGATGATTTAATACTTTATGATATTGGTGCAGTACTTTGTGGAGTTGCTAGTATTCTTATACCATTTGTTGCTAATTCATATATTGCATTACTTATGGCAATTCTTCTTTTTGGACTTTCAATATCAGCTAATTATGCATTAACATCAGTTATTCTTGCAAATATGTGTGGTGTAGAATTATTAACATCAGCTTATGGTCTTATTTTACTTGGACAAGGTTTATCATCATTATTTGGCCCAGTTGTTGGAGGTAAGAGAATTCATACAGATTCCCTTTGACATATGCAATAAACTATTATTAACAAGGAAACCTTTCGAATTCGTTAGAGATATGATGAAAAGTAAATATGATTTCAAGGCATTAAACAGTCAAAGAGAGGAAGTAAAGAATATATGAAATAGAGCAAAATAAAAAAGTCCAAATATAATTATGAAGAAATAATTCGTCTCGAGCATTGTTATAGCTTCTTGAAAAACATTCCTAAAATTTGATTTTTGAGACTTGTTTACCTCAAAAAATATAATATGTTGCTTTTGATTATTAGATGCAATTGAAAAACGAAATAATTCATATCTTAAAGTTCGTTTAGTATACCTTTGTGTTTGATTATTAATAGGTTGGATTGCAGAAAAATATGGTTACAAATCATCATTGATTATAGCTGGTGTATTTATGGGTTTATCTGGTCTTGTGACACTTTTGATACCTTTAATGGAACGATTTCGTCGTGAGGAAGACGACAAAAATAAGGAGAAAACGTTAGAAACAAATACTACAACGATTAGATCGGATAGTATACAATGATAGTAGATAAAAATGTATATAATGTTTCAAACGTAGAAGAAAAACAAAGGCTTAGCAAAATTTAAGCACGAAGAAAGTTAATTAAGTAAAAACAAAAATGAACTCATACATTGAAGATATAAAATGAAAGAATAACACGGATTTTTGTGAAATCCAATCAATAAGTACGAATGACAATAGAACATATGTTTAACTTTTTTCTGATTAATAATTTTTAAAAACAGCCAAAAGAAGGTCAATTCTTCTATTAAAAAATGATAGAGCATTTAATACCTGGTGTATTGCATTTTTTAACATGTAATTATTTTTAAGATTATTAAATCTTATCTCGATCTCTAGTCAAGGTATTTTAATTGTAATTCGTCCGATCATGATGCCTTATTTTTCAAAATCATTATTATTTATTATGAAATATTTTTTCATTAAATGAAAATGAACGGTTACGTCGTATTCAGTAAACGCCATATATATGTTGATTTTATTTTTTCGTGCTTAACTTTCGCGTTCCCATGAAAATAAAGTAAATGTAAATTATCATTTAGAGAATTCAAGCTATTTAGTTGCTTTTATTATAATATGATATTGTGTTCTTTTAACTCTTGCTTTATATAATTTGGTTGATAATCGTTGTTGAAATTCAAAAAAATTAGTTTGTTTTCGACGAAGATATCTTAATGGATATTTAAAAGACTTTTTCCAATTGTCTACTATAGAGAAATTTTCAATTTGTTGCTTATTCAGTTATTTCTATAGTTACAGAAATAATGAAACTTTTTGTCTCGAAATTTAATTTTTCTAACAAAGATGTCTTAAGGAAATTTAATATAATAATTGATTGAAAAATTTTTTGAATCGCATCAATACTTTTGAAAAAAGTTAGGTATTGCATATTCAAGAACTTCTTTACTGAAGACAGATCTGGAAAAACATTACTAGTGTCCCAAATACATAAATATTTCCATTGAAGAGGTTGTTTTTCAGTAAAAAATATTTGGAAAGGTATCTACATAGGAGAGTTGTACTGTAGTGAATAAAAATGAATTAGATATTAATATGAAAACAATTCATATGCTACTATTGAAACTATTATGAAATTTTCTTAGCTTAACATTTTATGTATAATTTCAAAAAAAATGTTTTTTTAATCATTTTATTCGAATGTAATGCTATTAATAGCATAAATGATCTATCTCTTCTTGAAGCTTTCTCTTTTTCTCGAATAAAGATTATACACAAATTGTCCCATAATGTTACAATGAAATAAAATTCTTTTTCATTACATCTCAATGACATAGTCCAATTCGGTGGGTTTCATTTTCATAAAATTTAATGATCATATGAACTAAATAAAGAATGAGAAATAATGATTTTCAATATTTATTGTAAATTAAATTCTATGAAACAAAACTTTAAAGAATATTGAATTGTGTTATAAGAAAAAATTAATCAAATCGCTTAAATTATCTAACAGATATTTATGTTTACTTTCTTAACAAACTTTTGAAACTGTTGTCATTACTATAGTGTCTCATTTTTTGTCGTTTGTTTTTAGAAATATTTCTAATTGATCAAAGAAGTATAACACTTATTTTATATATAGATTATGTGATCTTTGTAAATAATTCTATTTATAATTTTGTTTTGTATACAAATAAACTATAAAGACTTAAACTAAATTAATTAATAATTAATTCTATTTGAATTAGCAGTAAGAATATATAGTTTATACATGTTACTGTTATTATAAAAGCAGCGCCTCCTATCGAAACTAACTATTTATTGGAATTGATATGTATCCACTAAAAATATTACTTTTGCATCGTGTTGATAAAATAAAATAAAAACTTATTTATCAAATAGTCTAATCAGTATTATTAGTTATCATGGCAGCTAGTTCTAATGTTTGCAATGTTTATATACCAGGTGGTGTAGTTCCAACTACCGAGACAAAAATCAGACTTGCAGATCATATTTTAGTTTCCCCTCTTGGTGAGTGAAAAGTATTTGATATTAAGGTTAAATGAAATAAAGCTAATCTCATAGCTTTGGGTACTTGGGCATGGGGTGATAAGAGAACATGGAATTGGAATGAAGAATTAAATGCAAAGGCTAAAGAAGCTTTTGATATGTCTATGACAAAGGGAATTAATACTTTTGATACAGCTGAAATATATGGTGGTGGTGAAAGGTATGTAGAAAAACAACTTTTTAAATCAATCAAATTTTTACGTTTTAAGTGAACGATGTATTGCTCGATACAAAGAAAATCATCCAGCTAAAAATACGGGTGATATTGTTATTGCTACAAAATTCTTACCATATCCTTACAGATTATTCTATCCAAGTTCACTTATTGATGCACTTCGAGCAAGTCTTCAGAGATTACAGGTATAAAATAACTTTGATCATTGGAATATTATTATATATAGTGAAATAATCAAAAAAAAAGAGTCTGATAAGAGGGATTGTCCTCGAAGCATACATAATCACTGAAGTTGGTAGTATTGAAATTTTATCAAACGTTCTTATGTGATTGTTGCATTGTTTCTCAAATTATTAGATGGTGTTGTGAATAATATTATGCAAGATAAAAATTTTTTCTTATGCTGAAATATTCAATTGTTATTGAAAAAATAATTACATCAAAACTATTTATTATTTTCTTCATATGAACATACCATTGAAAGTGATTTCTATCTCGAAAGAAATAATTTTCCAGTTCTAAGTGAAAAATAATATTGTCTATTTTCTATATTCAAGCATTTAAGACGGCTAGACTTTTAATAGTAATGTCAGTACTAAAATGTGAATGTAAAAGATAAAGAAATCTTTATTGTTAGAACCAAAGAAAAGAATGTATTTCTATTTCAAATGAGAATCGAAATGAAGAGAAAATTCAAACTTTTGACTCCTATTTATATTGATGTCATGTACATTGCATATATAAATTTTTTAGTTTACTAAAATATATAATTTTGTGGATAAAAAAAAATCAAAACTATCATACAAAAAAATAGTTCAAATTGTTTAGAACGAAGAAAAAGCTATATTTATTTTATTAATCATGACGCTTGCCTTACATGTTTTACAAAACACAAATATTTTTGTTCAGAAATCAAGGATTAACAGGTGATCAAATTATTTTTTAATTTTCATACATTTTTTTCGATAAAAAAAACCCGTAGAGAAAACTAGATAATCGGATATAAATCTTACATACTTTGCATTGGTAGAGGCATATTCGATTCCTCAATAATATTTCAATGGTTTTTTTATATTAAGCAAACTGGACTAACATTATTTCGAATGATTACATCTCTCATCTTTCTTTACAAAATTGTACATAATAATCAACTAACTAGGTATATATCTAGTATAGATAACATCAATTTATAGAATGGGATCGAAATTTTGAATCATTCTTTATCTATGGTGCTTAATGTTACTACGATTGCAGAGAAGTATCTTTATTCACAGAGATTACAATTGTTGTTAGGACAGCTAAATCTGCATCAGTTTAAAGTTCCAATTATATGTATAAAAGATATTGTTTACCTCTAGAAGCTATCTAGCAATCAGAAACATTCAAGTTTTATTGAAAATAAAAACTATTTTATTCCAGGTTGATTGTGTTGATCTTTATCAAATTCATGGTCCTATTCATTTTCGTTCAATTGAAGTTCTTGCTGATTCACTTGCAGAAGCAGTTAAACTTGGTTTAACTAAAACTGTTGGTGTTTCTAATTATTCAACGGAAGAAATGATTAAAATGTATGATTGCTTACAAAAACATGGTATTCAACTTGCATCAAATCAAGTTGAATATTCTCTTCTTCGACGTTCGCCAGAGACATCAGGACATATTGCTGAATGTCATAAACGAGGTGTTGCTGTTCTGGGATATTCTCCTCTTGTAAGTTAATAAATCACTTATATTTGTTGAATAAAATTATATTATTATGTTTCTTAAAAGATATTTTTTATTAATCATTAGGCTATGGGTCGTCTTACAGGTAAATACTCAAAAGCAAATCCACCTCCTCCAGGTCGTGATTTTTCCAGAGTTAACATGGATGAATTGGAACCATTATTAGAAACTATGAGACGTATTGCAGCTAAATATAATGTTAGTGTTTCATCAGTTGCTTTGAATTATGTCATATGTAAAGGTATGTAATCTTTCATCATTTTTTGTATATAATAAAAAAACATGTAATTTCCAATAAGTTAGTTGACCTGCTAACCACATCATTTTTCATTTGGCATAGCTTTTTGTTACAGTAATGATTAAATTAGACACGAGTATTTCGTTGATTTTAGAACAAAAAAAGTCTGATTTGAATTTTATTTATTATGAAAAAATAAAAAATTTATTCGCCTACGAAAAGTCGTGTTATGATAGACGTCTCTGATATGAATAAGAAACATTATAGAAAACGATTATAGTAAAATCTATGTTGTTAGAAATACTTTTATACTTAAACTGATTTATATAGGTGTTATTCCACTTGCTGGTGCTCGAGATAGTAAACAAGCTGCAGAAAATGCTGGTGCTTTAGGATGGCGTTTAACAAATGAAGAAATCACAGAACTCGAAAGTCATCATATTACTCCAGTTGGTGCATTCTGGCATCGATTTTGGCAACACGGATGAAAATATGATACTTTTTATTTTTATTTGAACAATTTTATCTATGTTAACGTATCACATATGATAATTCTTTTAAATTCTTTTTTACGATGCATAAATGATATAGAAACCCTTTGAAACACTTGATATATGTTACTGTGATAAAAAAACTATCTTGACAATGATTCTTTTCGTGACAATAAAAAGACATAGCATGTGATATTGTTAAAGTTAAGAATGCAAAGATTAATTTAATATAATTCTATTCTTTTACAATATAGACTACATGAAAACATTATTTTACAAGAGAGCAATATGCGTTCATCACGCATTAGAATTGCTGATATTTGTCAAGACAAATAATTGATATTAGGTTGTTGTTTTCATATATCTTTATGCAGTTCAGGTATCATAAAAGATAGTAGCTTACAGTACAACTTATTCCGTCAATTGAACTATAATTTCGAAGTGGATTTTTATTTGTTGCGCTTATATAATTGTTGATACAAAAGATAGTAAGTTAAGAGTAAATAAAAATCAGATAATGACCATATCTATTTGGTTTTTCTTGGTTAATGTATAAATAATAATACAACTTTAAAGCAATACACTACAAAATCTTGCTTCATCCGTTTCGATTTTTGCAGTATACAGCATTTTGATTCGTATGCATGATAATACTGCTTCTGAAAAAGTATTCTTGTTGCACTATAAATTTAGCTTTGATAAGTAATAGATTTCATGAATTGAAGATTAATAAAAAATCATAATGAAGTATATGAATTTTCTACATAGTTCAACAAAAATTGGATGTTTTTTATTTTTAAAATTATGTTTTCAATAATAATACTCATTTCTTATGTTACAACAGAACATCAGCTATGAATTTTTCTTCAATAACATTATATGTCCAATTCTTGACTATTCTATGCATAGGAATCTTAGACAGAAACAAGTTAGACAAATCGTGACTCGAGCTGAATTGGTGAGCATCGACACGAAATACATATTTATTGATCATTCTGTTGATTTATTAAGACCTTCAGATTTTGCTTTCTTTAGCGATTATCTCGAAACTGAAGCTATTCGATTGCATGAATCTTCTGCTTACGAATTACACTGTTCATTTGAATTTTTTTTGAAAAACTTAATTGGCAAACTTTTTGAGAGCCTTGGATAATGACTATTTACTTCCTATTCTAAACGCAAACGATACATTTCTCGATGAAGTACTAAGTGTCTGAGGTTGCGTGATATAAAACCTTTTGAAGCAGATACCACTAATCTATCCAAAATAAATAAAAAACATAACTAGATTGTGAAGAAAGTTGATATCGAGAAGTCATTCATGGAGCTTCTGATTTGATTCAAACATAAGCAATTTCAGAACACAAGGAGGTTGAGAAGCGAGAGTAGGTGCCAAGAGAATCGATCAAAATAATCATAAGCCCAAAAGATAGAATTATTGAGATAAATTCCTTTAGAATTCTTCTAGTTTTACAGGATTCTGCTTATTAGCAAAATAAAGCATCGAACAGAGAATCTCAGAAACATTCTCTTGTGAGTCGAGAGAAAAATGTGTCTAATCTATGAATATTGAATGAGTCAATTTCAAATTAGCGCAACACGAGATTTATACTGATTCAAGATCATATTTCCAATTTAATGGACTCTAAAATAAAATGTTTTGCATTTGTCGCCACGAGCATATTCTGTCGTATCTCTTGTGTTCTCTGCTGTGTATATATAACAAAGAACGCAAAAAATACGACAGAAAGTGCTTAATGTGGCACATTTTACCTTAGTATGCATATTGTGTGAAAGAAGCATATGTTATTATAATATGAAAATTTTTTTTAGTTTTACTGTAAATATTTGTACAGTACTTAAAGGCAAAGAGATAAAGTAATAAAATGCATTCCATATTCCTTTTCTATTCAGTCCATAATAGCAATGGAGTCGCAAGCAAAAACAGAAAATCTTTCTGCGATCTTAGGTGTAGAGTTTGCTAATGTGAAAAAAATCGAGAGGTTAATTCGCAAACTAGAACAAGAAGAAGATGAAGATGAGATCGATGATCGCACAACAGCCATTCAATCAATACTCGAACACATATTTGATTCCGATTTACAATTTCAACAAATGGCTGCGATCGATGTACATAGACGTACTGCATTTAGTGGTTTACTTCGCAAGAATATTTTCAATCAAAAATCTCGCATATCCAAGGAACAGTGGAGCATGCTCGAAGAACAATTGGACCGCTTGGATTTATTTTGTGGAACAGACTTCACAAGGAAGCCTTTGTCATTTGCTCGAGAAGCTTTGGACAAGTGGCATATTTTACAAGCATGTGAAGAAGGTTTGCTTGATCTAATAATAGCTATGAGAAGAGAACATAATCTTGTCAATATTTTTAATGAAGCGCACGCTACACTTCTAAATCGTCGCCGTGACATCGTTATTACATGTATGGGTCCATTAAAATCATCAAAGAGTAGTTTCATCAACTATCTTCTTCAAAGACAAGTATGTCCAGTTGGTACGGAAGAAACGACTGCTCGACGCACAGTAATTCAATATGGTGATCGAACAGTTGTTACATTACGCTCATCTAAAGATATTATAAAAGAAAGTCATGATATTAAAGATGATCAACATTTAGCTCAAGTCACTAAAAATCTAATACATTTGACAGGAAAAGCACGAGAAGATATAAATCTGTGTACGGATGTTGTTGAAGTCAAGTTGCAGATGGACGAATTGAAGCAGATTCAATTATTGGATATTCCAGGTATTGATGAAAATAATACTCTCAATCATGTCGTCGATGGTATTCTTGCTGAGACGGATATAATTTTTGCGATTACACCTTTAGATGAAGCTTTACGTGAAAGTTTTGTTGTTCCTATCCAACGTTGGCTAACATCAATAAAATCAATAGAAGATGAAGTTGGGCATGTTTCCATAAGTAAAGGTTGTCCACGCATCTGTTTTGTAGCCTCTAAGATAGACAACTTTACGAAGAACAAGCTTTCAAACCTCAGTTATGAAGATACACTAAAACATTTGTTGAATCGAATTAATGATGCACTTCATATTAAATCGAATCGTGATACAGATAACACAGAATTGTCATATCCGCTTATTCCTCTTTGTTCGCATCATTTACATGGTGTGACTGAGTATCTCAACAGTTATCGTGACTTTACTGAAAAATCGAAGAAATTCTTACAAGGTGCTGTGACAGACATCACTTATTTTCGTCTCAATTATATGATGCAAATAATGCATGATATGTTCGATTGTGATAATCTTCAGCGCAGAATAAAACGAGTTGAACAGCTACAGACAATGCTCAAAAGACAAGTGGTCTATTTCGACATGAAAGTAGAAGAGCAGCTCGTCGAACCTTTCGACACAATATATCAGACAGTACTTTCAAATATTGGAGATCTGCTCGAAAAAGATACTATATCTTTTCATAATCGAACAAAACAGAAAGCGATCAAAGAGCGTGTTAGCATGGTATTAAGTGAGCAATTCGAGAAGGCGATGCAGAATGAGAAACAAAATATTCAAGATCATCTAATGCTTTTAGTTGCCACATTTTTCTCTAGTTTAGGCTTAGATCCTCAACAAACTCAACTAGTGGAAGAAGCACTTCAACGCACAATTATAGCCAATCCCTATAATATAGCACTTGGTCAATATGACAGTCGTTTCACCGTAATGAAAAATCATGCAGAGCAATTTTGGCAAACATACTTTAAAGAAAAATTTTCTATTCTATCACCGTTAATCTCTCTTGATCTTTATGCATCTATGTTGGCTCCATTCACCACTTTCTTTCGACATAAACAGCTGGCTCAACAGCAGATAGAGAATCTTACTGAGCGAAGCATTCACGATACATTGAGTTATTTACGAAAGCAGACTTTGAAAGTAATTGAAGATGGAATCAAATCTCAAATTATTTCTGCATCAGAACAGCTTCAAAGTAAAGATTGGCATGATATTTCCCAACATGCATCAGATGTGGTACACTATTTGTCTAACAACAAAGATCAAGTTGCACGATTATATTTGGACATTTTGGACAAAAAGTTTGATCTTACATATCCTAAATGTAAAGTTAGTGATACAAAAATTAGTGAAAGCAACTATTCAGTCTATGTTGCACATTTAATCCATGAAAACGGTATAGACGAGAAGGTCGCTGCCAAAATTATACCCATGAACGAATTCAATTTGCAAGAAGTACGATATATCAATGTATTAAATCACCGCAATATTGTGCATGTCTATGGCGTTCGAAAGAGTGATAAAATACCAGGTTACTATGAAATTATCATGCAATGGCTTCCAACAGATCTCAGCAGATACGTGCCGTGGAAGAAATCAATTGGACAGCTTACTGGCAAGTGTATTGATTCTATCCTATTACAGATAGTTGAAGGTCTCGCCTATATGCATGGCTTAGGTTTTTTTCATCGTGATATCAAGCCACAGAATATAGTTATTCAAATGGAAGAACCACAGCTTCCTCTTTGCCTCATTGCTGATTTTGGTTTGATACATCAAGCACCTCTTTCTATCAAGGGCACGCCAGGTTACCTAGCCCCAGAACTTCTTGCGGCCATACCTCATAATCCTTCCTTTATTACAATGAAGACGGACATTTATGCTTTCAGCGAAATTATACGCGAAATCATCGAAATTTCTGAGATATCACGTGAAGATAAATACATTGTATTTTGGATTGAAGTGCACCAACAATGCTGCCAACAGAAGCCTGAAAATCGACCTATGTGCAATGACATTATTAAACAACGTCATCGTCTAGAAGAACAGCTATAAATTTTGTCTAATTCATAACTCATATATGCTTTACATAAATAATCGTATATTAATGTGAAAAACTATCTTAAACATGAATAATTAATCTGTATATTAGAATATCAACAACCTAATACAGTGCAATTCTTTTGAGTTTGCCTGAAACAAGAACAGACCAAAAGTAGTTTTATTCTATAGAAGTTGAAAGAGATACTTTGATCGTGATTATGATGCACTATTAAAGAAGCTTTAGTGAGTTATCTGAGCATGTACACATCACAAGCAACTGTGTTTTAGTTTCATAAATGCTGAATTCAAAAATACTTTTTTTTATTTAAATGTTTTAACAGTATACGTATTTCTATCAAGTTTTCTGACTAAATAATAGTTAATAAACATTTCTTTTGCATTGTGCTATCAATTATTTGACAAAAGCTTATGACTATATTATCTCTTTTCTTTGGTTTTAAAGAGATTAAGTCTTTACTATAAAATTCGTAAATGATGATATAAAAACACCATCTGAATTATTTCAACATTCTAAATCTGGATCATGTATATTGCCGGAAAAATTTATGGATACATCTTTGACAATTATGACATTTTTCATCGTTTATGGTTTCAAAACTTTTAATTATAAAGCAACTAAATGAAAAAAACAAGATGGCACGTTTATAACTTAGCTCTCTCGAAGTATGAACCTCTATTATTCTTCTTAACTCTTATTAATATGATTTATGTGTTGTTCTTCATTCTATTTTTCTTTGAAAGCAATAGCATCAATGATTAAACTTTTACCTATTATGTTAAGACTGTTCCACTTAGTTTCTATACTACGTTTATCTAAACAATTATTCACTTGTCTCTTTTTCTTCGAAAACATTCGAATAATTGTATTCTGCTATACATATTTGAACTTGGTAACATAATTAAAGTGTATCAGTTCTCACCTATTGGAATGTCCTGAAGACATTCGACAATTGATTATATAACATTATTTATTGAGTAAAAGTTTAGATGAAACTGTCGAGATCGTGTAAACTACAAAATCTACAATTTAATATAACTGTGATAAATACAAAAGTATGATTACAATCAAGATAATAAAAAATTCTAGTAGAAAAACAAAATAACATCTCGATCTTAAAAAGTGATCAAAAACAATGAATATCTATTTGTTTTCTTTGTTACGTACGTGTCAAATAATATTCTGAAAAGAACGTTTCAGTTGCAATAATAAACTCTACTTATTCACTAAAATTGTACTGCAAAGAAAATGGTACGAATAATTTTTTTGCGTTTAAGACTTGATTGCATATATTGGATAGATGCACTTAAAACTCTAGTACTATCAACAGAATCCATATGGACTCGACTATTAGAAATAGCTATTTAGTAACACGATCTTAGAATTGTTTCAACCTTCACAAACATTTCGTATTTTTCACTATTTAAAATTTAAAGTCAAGTATAAGAAAGAAATTCATCTTTATTTTTTACACTAAATACGAATGTTCGATATTACTTTGTATCTTAATCAGCTAAAAAAATTACTTAGGACATCTCAAAAGTAGTGAGAATGACACTTTAATACCGTATAGTAAACTTAAAGAATCCTTTATTTTTCTACGCTATTTGATTGTACTTTATCTAATTTTTGCTATATGTGACGGTTCTCCAGTTATACTAATGTCTATTTAGTGGATATTTTCCGAATAACTCTTGGACTTGATTTTAATACATATTATTCGTCTTAGCTTTTTTGACTTTGTAGAACTTCTCTTGGTAGTTTAAATTTATATTTGATCATTGAAAATTTATTGTAAACGCCTTACCAGATGATTTAGCCCTTAAAAATGCCAATTGAAAATCTTACAAAAAACAGATCATGGAGTTCAGCAGTATATCTTCATCTTCTCTTTTCAACAGTAAAAACCTCAGTTCTCCATATTGTTTCCTGAAAGAGTTATGGAAAAAGAATACTTAATTGTATTCCTTTAAAATGAGTATTATTACAATATTAGTTGAAGTATTAAGTTTACTATACGATATTAAAGTGTCACTCTCACTACTTTTAGTATGTTCTAAGTATAATAAGGTAAGGAAAATGTGAAATCAGGTTAATTGTTAGTCTGCAATATAATCAATAGTTACTTATCTAATCGGATATAGCTCTAATCTAATCGAAAAATTTTTTTTACCGTAATTTCAGTCTATCCAAGTAGTAAAGTAGGTGACTTATGAGACTTTGGATTCAGAATTAGAATTGTTTCTCCTTCTACGATCTTTTTTTTGTTGCTTGAACGAAATATAAAAATGTATTAGATGCTTGTAATCGACATAAAAACACCTGATTTCTTTCTGATTTCCGTGTTCAAATTTTATTTCTAAAGAATTAAATGAGAACGCTACGCAATCAAAATATAAATGATGTTCGATCTGTAATTATCTTAAAGGTAAAAAAACTTTAAATAACTGTTAGAAAATGTACAAAATCTGTTTGTAATGAATATTCCATTAAACACATTTTTCGTACTTATTATTTTGAATTAAAAATGTATTACTGTAATAATTTATGTACAAGATCAGATGAGAAAATAGTGGAAATTACAGGGAAGTATCAGTTCAATAGTGAAAGAAATCAAATAATAAAAAGAAAATCTCACCACATGATATCCAGAACAGCCCATTTCATATTTTGACACAAAAATTTAATAATAATGAACTGAGCATCATGCAGATATTGCACGCTATGATTAAGATATCTCTTGTAATTGTAAAAAGAAGTAAATACATCATACTGCAATAAAATGATCGAAAACAAAGATCAATCATGATTTCACGTGAAATTTGAGATAGCTGTTGTTGATAAGGATAAAAAAAACAATCAAGACTCATTCAATTTTTGATTATCTGATCTATCATGCTTGTGATTAGAACATTCTTTCTTATTTTATTGTCTACAGTATTTAGCTATGTGTTGACTATTGCAATACAAGGGACTCTACCTTCTAAATTAATTTGCCGGGCACCGAATACCAATGTAATTGATTTATTTATCGAGACAGGTGATAGACTTTTTGCTGGTACGGATGAAAACGTTGGAATAATGCTTCGTAGTGGTCATGGTCATATGTACATTGAAAAGTCTTTGGATAACAATGGTAATGATCGTGAACGCAACACGATCGATCATTATCGTTTGTGCTGTCCTAGAGAGATGGTTTATGACGACAAGCCACTCAGCTTACTGTCACTACTCTTTTGGGTTAGTGGCAAATCACGAGCAGATAATTGGTTTGTTGAGAAGATCATGATTAGATCCTTTGCTACTAATGAAATCCTATTTAATCGAACTGTGCGTGAATGGATGGATGGCAGCAACCAGAGATATTTCGGCTTTTCTTAATTGACCAATGGGAATTACGTTCAATTTTTAATTTAATGGGATTGAAATCCGAATTGTGATAGTTTTTTTCACACTCATCGCACATTTACATCTCTTATTTTAAAATTAAACGTACCAATCTGTTCATTGGTATTTTGTGTATAGATTTCATAAGTATCTGTGTCAAAAGTATTATAAATTATGGCTGAACCATACATATTTTTATATCATTTTGTTAAGCATTTTCATACTACGTCGATTGACATAAAACAGCAGTTTCTTCGATACATTAGAAATAAAATATTAAATAAATCTTTTTATATTATTATAATTGATGTACACATGTGAAAATAAAAGTAATTATAATTAAAAGAATATTCATTTTTTTTTATAGTTTATTACAATATAAATGTTAATGTATACTACATGATGGATTTTAAAAAGTTTCATAAAAAAAAATAGAAAACTATGAAGTTCATTCAATAAATGTTTTATTCCCTAGAGCAACTTCCTGTTGACTACTATACATTGAAATAATATATCCGTTGCATGAAACAGAAAAAACATAACTTAATAAGCTTATTACGTATAAACATTTCATCGAAAATGCTCCTAGTTTACCCTTGATGATCAGAAATACTATCAACAGTCGTATTGCGTATTTTAACTTATTCTTAAACTATTTTTTCTCACGTCTTCGTTGATATTATTTTTTTTCATGTCATAATTCGTTGTAGGAATAAAAATATAATCATTTTACAAAGAAAACAAACACCATAAATGTGAATATGTAAATATATCTACTATTCTCTACATAGACGTATGTATTTTAGATCTATTTGTTGTCTAGCATTATTCCAATTTCTGCTAATATTAAAATTGTGTCACAAAGATAAGAAAAATGTCATCTCTACCGATAACTTGATGAATTCTATTCAATCAAATCCAAAAATTTGCTAAGAGAAGTATTTTGTACAATTTTTTGAATTATTGATACCGTTCTAATTTACGAATTTGTACTTTTTTTTCCGTAAAATCCTTTTATCTTGATGCATATTCAGTTTGATAGTTGGCTGACGTCATTCTAGTGCGTGTTAAGATCTTTTAAAGCAGGATCAAATATTTCTAAAACTACATATAACGTATCAAATTGCACTAATACACGCAATCGTCTTTCTCTCTCATTATCAAACTAAAAAAAAAAAGAAAGAATTTTCATATATTATTAAACCTTGAATATAAAAAAAAAATAATTTACTCAAATCTTCATCAATGTCGTTCATATTTTGCATGCTACATACTATCCTTAAAATTCTAAGAACAAAATAGAAACTAAATCCAATAGCCATTTAATAAGTAGGCGATATAAGCACATCATATAAACATATATCTTCTTGAAACTATCATTCTATTACATTACTATCTTTTCATTCCGTTCAACGATCATTATGGTTTCTCTCATGCATCTTATTTGGACCGCTAGTAAAATTTTTGTTTTTTTTTATATATACATTTGTTGATATTCTTTATTTAAGATTTAGTGCTTGTACTTTTCGTTATCTATACTCAACAACAAGCAGCAGAAGCACCATCAACGAATGAAGGATTTCAATTAGACAAACGTCGCATTGATAGTTTTGCACGTACATCTATTCCACTTTTTCGTGGATCAAATTTAGGTATATTTGTACGTAAACGTCCATTTGCTGCTTTTCCTGAACATTCAGTTATTCGACGAAAAGAAATTCGTTCATTAACAAATGATGATGAACATTATTTGGCTGAATTATTAAACAACAATGAACATCATCAACGACGATTTGACGATTATTCAGAAAATCCAGGTCCTATGTTTGGCCGATAAGAAATTTTTTTTTTCTTGTATACAAATAAATAAATTTTAAAAAAACTTGTTTTATTTAAGAGAAGTACAAATAAAATTCTATTCACACAAATTATATATATATATATATATATAAATAAATATTTTATTTTACATATTTACTCTGGAATAAAATCTGCTCAATTTATTGACACAAAATTTTCTTGAAATATTTCAGATCTATTTAATTTGTGAATAAGAAATGAATTAGAAAACTTGAATAGATCCGTACAATAAAAGTTTTTTTTTATAGTGAAATGATCTTCATTAATTGATTAGATCATAGCATGATTGTATGACAATTTGGACGAAATTATTTTTTAAAATCTACAAATTGCAATGCATGCGGTTGATGATTTTTTAATCATCTCTGAATCCACTTTTCAATCTACTCTCAATTGTGAAATAAAATGGTCATTGATCCTAGTAACAGTAGTGATAATCATGATTATAGTAATCTTCATTTTGATACCAGTTACAAACGGAAAGAAGTTAGATAAATGATTGCACATACTCATAAATATTGTGGGATGATGGTTCTTTGTTAGAAGGCATTAATTATAGTATGAAAAATATAGATAAATACGAAGAAGACAAAGATATGAATATAAATGCCAATGATGACATTGAATTAATGTTTATTAAATAATATTCGTTCAGGTAGTAACTACTAAACATCTTATTTTCATTTATAAATAAGTTTTTACCTACATGAAATAAGTAAACTTAAAAAATTGAGAAATTCCATGTCACACAGTTTTTTCTGTGTATCTTTTGATTTGTTTTTTAGAAAGTTATCTCTATGATCTGCTAGTACCATTATACCATAAGATAGTCTATACTATTTTCTAATTAATATTCAAATATCATTGCAAGAGAGCTGATTAGAACAATAATTCCTTATCCTGAACTTCATACCGAGTACTATAGTTCATTTTGTTAATAAACAATGGTAGACAAAATAGCTAAACATCTTGCAAAAATAATACAAGTCGATAGAAATTAAATATATGAACATTAATTTAAATAGATTTTAATTTAAACACTTAAAATGAAGAAACATTTTGTTAGACCTTTTCTCACAAATTCAATCCATCTTTTATCTGCTTTCTATTATTATCATCTTAAATAACTGTTTATAATGACTACAATAAAACATAGATGTATGTATTCTTGTATTAAATATATAAAAATGATTTACACTTGAGCAGCATTCATTAAAACTTCAGGTTTAATATAAATATCAGCTCGAAAATCAGATATTTCTTCTTTAATTTCACGTAATGCTCGATCATTCCAATGAAATGAAAGAAGTGCAACTGGCACGAGATTACATTGATTGATCGACGATCAGTATTTTATGTTAATGTAAATGAAAGACAATTATATACAAGATAATGTGAACGTAAAAATTCAAATAATGATGAAAGAATATCATTTTAATGAAAAATAACTTGAAGAATTATTTCATTAGGCATTCGAATACGTAAAACAGTATATTTATATTGAAAATTTAAAATCGATTTTTCATCACGTTCACGCATTGCTTTTGTTCTTAACATTCGTTCTTTTTCAAGATAATTTTTATTTTGTAATCATTAATTTTTCTTGATCATTTTGATTAAATGTTAAAAAGAGAAGTGTTGCAGCAACTATTGGTTCACTATTAAGTTGATTTTTAAGTGTATTTTCAATTCGTTCTTGTAATTCTTTATATGGTAAGCAAATTTCATCACCAAACAAATCCGAACATTTATATATTAATTTCGAATAATCAACAATAGGTGAAGTTTCCAGAGAAAACAAAATGAAATTTTATATTTGTCGATTACCAAAATAATGTTTTTTTTAATTCAAGTGCTCGTTCATATCCTTCATTAGGTGCCTTTTCTTGTTCGATTTTACGTTGAACTTGACGACGAATACAATCTGCAGTACAACTACCTAAATATGTGATATTAATTGAAAGACATTCATTTATTTGTAAGACATTATCAATCAGCATCAATCATGTTATTAATTTTCTAAAATGTTGGAAGTGACGCCTTTTTCTTAGCTCAAGAATTATTTTTCATATTAAAATTTATCACTTTCCTATGTCAATCTTGATTATTAAATATAAAAAAAATTTTCTAATTCTCAAATCCTATCATAGTTTCCATAGAAAAAGAAAAGCTATATAATTTATACTGTTATGATTAGTATTAATAGCAAGTATTATCAAATAAAATATATCTGCATTCAAGATTTGATATGAAAAATTTATTTGTTCTAGTAAAGAACAGAATTTGATATAATCTCACTTGAAACTCCTGCGTGTTGTCTAGATAATTGATATTGCAAATGTTGTTGTGTTGCTATTATTTCATTATCAAAATTTTGTTTTTGAGAGGTTTGAGACTGTAAAGTCTGAAAACTGATTGATAGTGATGCTTTCAATTGATATCATTTATCTGCTGTAGAAAATTTTACTTCATTTTTTATTTTTGAAAATAAATTTTTGATATTTGACACATCTAAAAATGTTAAATGATATATTTGATATTCATTTCAGAAGTTTGATCTTTATCATCACTTTTTTGTTTTTTATTGAGAAGAATGAATGAATGAATGAATGAATGAATGCAATTTCTAAAACAAACAAACCAAGAAAAAAAAGGATACGACAGACAGGAAACTCTAGTAAAGAAGATGATGATGCATACCATTTCAGACGACGAAAAATAGCAAATAATAAACTAGAAGAGAATAATATACCGTCATCGATTTGGTTGACTGACTGAATGATCATATGACATTTATATACAAAACAACATACATACACACATTCACATACATAGACAAAAAAAAAAGAAAAAAGAACAAGAAAGCAATAGGATTAGTATAGTTCATATACAAAAGAAAAAAAGGATGTGTATTCTATTGAATATATATATATATATATATATTTAATACTGAGGTTGAATTTCTGTAATAGTAACAGCAACAGCTGGTATAGCAAATGGTTGATGTGAACGAATTTTTGCATGTGTAAGAAGATGTTGTTTGAGATTTGTTGATTGGGCAAAACGACGACTACAACCATCAAATGGACAAACATAAGGTTTATCACCTGTATGTATTCGAACATGTGTCCGTAGATTAAAATCAAGTGAAAAACGTTTTCCACATCCTTCAAATGGACATTGAAATGCTTTTTCACCAGTGTGTACAAGTTGATGTCGACGTAATTTTGAACTTTCAACAAATGATTTTTGACATTCATGACAAACATGCACACCTAAGAAAAAAAAAACAGAAAAACAAAAATTTTAATAATTAATAAAAAAAAAAATAAAGAAAATATTTTTATTATAAAAATTTTTACGTGGTCCATGTGTATGTAAATGTTTATTCATTGATGCAGTATCGCGAAACATTTTTGTACAACCAGATTGTGGACAACGTATAGTTTTTGGTTGATCATCTGTTGGTAAATGTGTACGTCGTTTACGATGTGGTTTAACAAGATTTTGAACATAATCAGGATTAGAAAAATCAGCTGGAACTAATAATGATGGATCATTATCAAGTGGATTAACAATATTACTTAAATTATTATTTGTATCATTTCCAACATCTAATTCATCAAGATCATCATCACCTGATGAATCATCATCATCTGTATCACTTTTATTTTGTTTAGTTTTATTATGAGATGTTGTTGTTGTTATTGCTGTTGTTGAACGACGTGTTGAAGAAGATTTTTTATGATTTATATTTTTTGTTGGTTGTCGACGTGGTCGTCCTCGAGAATTTTTATTAATTAAATGTGCTACATCATCATCATCATCTATATCTGATAATTGATTATTTTCATCATCACTTTCCATTGATTCATCATCTGATCCACTTTCATCATCAGAATCTGTATCAGAATCATCACCTGCTGGATCATGATGTAATGGATTAACACCTGCTTGACAAAGTGCTTGTAATATAGCTGCTTGATTATATGATGTTGTTGGATTATTATTAACTGATGTATTATCTCCACTAGCACTACCCATTATAACAATATTACCAGTTGTACCAAGATTCATTTTGGTTGGAACATTTGAAGCAAGTTGTGGACTATCTTGTTGAGATGATACTTTGCCGGTACGTTTCGTACGTAACATATTACTAGCATCTCCTAATAAAATGAATATATGTATATATAGGATGTAAAAAAAAATCATTATGCTCGTTTCTGTTAATTTAACTTAGAATTGATATGACAGAGTATTAATTTAGTATAAAATACTCTGTTATATGAATAATACCTTAAGTTGTACAGGGCATAATGATTCTGTTATCTGTTTAATACTAAATTTTTTGTATTCTGTCGAAAAAGCCAAATTTATATATTCGATTATTAGAATACTTATGTTTTTTAATTATATTATTCATGTTCATAGAGCAATTGATCCTATCAAAAGTTTTGGTATTAGGAATAGAAAGATATTGTATAACACCTTATGTAATCATTTCATATTTAGAAAATAACTTAATCAGAAAGAAAAAAAAAAATTTCTTATCAAATCACCAGTCATTTGTTGTTGGTCTTCAAGTTTTATTTTTTTATTTGATTTTATTCCTATTGTATTGCGTCGTTGTTGTTTTTGATTAATATCATCTGTAGATTCTGAAAGAATATCATTCGATTTATTATTCATTGTAGATGATAAAGATTTTTTAGGTGATAATAATTCTTGTTTTGGTTTTCGACCACGTCGTTTAGGTTCATTTGTTTGTCCTGTAGTTGTTATAACAACTGCAGTTGATTTAGGACGTCGACCACGTTTTGTTGGTACATTTGTTGTCCATATTGAATCATCATGAAATTGATGTGTTGGATGATTTAATGATATTATATTACCATGTGCAAGTGTTGTTGTTGTTCCATGCCCACCACCAGTTGCTTCATCAATTTCATAATCACCTGATTCAACAAATGGAATATCTTCATCCAAATAAACAGGATTATCCATAATGATAATTTTTAGTACATTATTAATCAAGTTTTTTTGATGATCCTGTTGTATTTGTATTAGTAACAGTATTTGGTATTAATTTATCTAATGAATTATGTGAACGTGATCGTCCTTGGGATTCAAGATTTGATGCTAGAAAATAATAAAGAAAATAAATATTTTTAAAAAATTCTTTTTTATTTATTTTATATCGAATCAAACTTTTGAAATAATTATAAAGAAAATTTATTTCAAAATGGAATTCGAAATTTAATTTTTCGAGATTTTAGACTCTATACAATTAAAATATAAAATTGTGCAGAAACACGATCTCGAACCAAATCTTATTTGTTATTAAACCATTCGATAAAATATATATCTTACGTGTTTTAGATATTTGTTGTATAATACTATAACCGTAACGATACCAAGCAAGAAAAATAATAATAAGAGTAATTAATAACCAAATTAATAAATAACAAGTAAGACGAATTTCGAAATCGAACTCTATTTTTGTAATTTTTTTTTTCTCTGAAATAAATAACAGAATAATTTTTTAAAAAAGAAAAAAAAACGAAAATTAAGGTTTTTTTTATTGTATAGTTTGACCAGTTTCTATTTTAAACAGAAAAAAGAGAAAGAAAAGACGAACATAATTACCAAACACAAGAAACAAACATATACAAATGATTAGTTTATTTGATTTGTTTTTATTCCATTGGTGTAGTTGCTTGTTCTTTAGTATTATCTTCTTTCATACTTCGTTGAATATTTTCAAGAATACGTGTTGTTTCTTCATCATCATCATTAGCATGTACTGTATTTGAATCTGTACGTCGATTATTATTATCACCATTACCACCATTTTGTTTGGAATTTGATGATGAATGTACAGGTGATCGAGAATCATGTCGATGACGATGATGTCGACGAGATGATGACGATGATGATGTTGGAGTTCGAGATCGAGAACGACGATGACGACGTGATGAACCAGAACTATATTAGAAATATTTTTATAAGTCAATAGTAAATTAAATGTAAAGAGTTATTTTATAATTATTTTCTATCTCATATATTTTAGTAATAAGAAGAAAATGCAGGATAAATAAAAAATTAAGTGTTTCTAACTTTGAGCAAAAGGCTAATATGTGAATTAGTAAATAATATTGATTGTAATTAAATGATTAATGGATTTATTGTATTTATTTTGAATAAGAAATATTAAATTTAAATAGAAAAAAAAGAAAGATGAATGATTTAAGCAAATGTGAATAATATCTTAACACGTCTATTTACTTTTTTTACTATGCTGATATCCTATAAATAAGTTATGATAGAGAATAACAGTTAAAATTCAAGGATAATAATATTTCATCGTTATTCGTATGATATCAATCAGAAAGATTATCTGTTTCTATAGTATATGATTTTAGTCTCACTTTGTCTTACCATGTAATCTAAAGGAACAGAAAGAAATATCTATTTCATACATAAAAACCTGGTCAGTTTTGAATCATATGTAAATAGGTATTTTGTTCATAGCATGATAGATATATAAGAGCAAATAAGCGTTTATAAAAGATGAAAAATAAATTTAAAATATTAGTTAAAGTTAAGATTAGTTTTGGTGTCAAATTAGAATCGACTTAAGAGTCATGTATGTCCATTATATAATGTTGATTTGATACTGAACTCAAGCTATCAAGGTTGAAGAATTTAAGTGCATCGCGTCAGTTTCTGAGTATTTTTCAAATGTCATACTGAAACGATAGTTGGTAAAAGTTTTCAATAGGAAAACAAAACCAATAACATTTTAACGTATGATCAAGCATTAATTAAGGAATATATAATCAAACTAGAATTTCCATATAATCACGGAGTCATTACATCATAGTTTTAGCGAAAAGAAAAAGGCAGCGAAGGACACCAGATGATTCATCATGATAAAAGACAATGCTTTCTTCTGATATTTTCCCTTACACTTCCGAAAAAAATTTTCATATTTCAACATCAATTAGGTTTATTTTTATCAAATTCAACCTTTTCTAATAATTTATTTGAACTCTTACTGAAAAAAATTTAGCTATTTTATATATTTCATTTATCTAATCGATATAAATAATTATTGTGTAAGATCATTCTATCAAATGCAGTTTAACTTTCATTCTCTCAAAGAAATATTTTAAACTGATCATTTTAGTATTTATCAATTGTAGAATTTATTTACCGTGATCGTGAACGTTTATGACGTCGTCTTTCACGTGAACGTGAACGAGATGATCGATAACTACGTGAATGTTTTGATGAACGATGTCCTGATCTATACAAAATAAAAAAAAAATGAAAATAAAATAAATTGTTATTTATAATATATTTTACCTTGAACGTGATCGTTTTCGATCTTTGTCACGACTAGATACTTTTTTCGATCGACTACGACTTCGACTACGTTGTGATGTACGATGATCTCGATTATAATAATCATTTCCATCTCTATCTCCACGATCATTTCTTGATGATGATGATTGTGATGGTGAACTTAAATATATATATATATATAAAACAAATTTTCTCGTTGTTTTTATCTATTCGTTTAACTTTACCTTCGACGTGTTTTTCTTTCTAATTCGCGTTTTTCATTAAATTCACTAACACGTTTTTTTAAATCAGCTAATTTTTCACGTATTTGTATAAAACCCAAATGTAATTTTCCACCAAAATGATCAGCCAAACGACGATCATTATCATGTATACCTAAATAAGCTGAACATACTTCACAAACACGTAATTTTTGTTGTTGATATGTTGATGCTGGCATTGTTGCACGAAATTCTTGTTCTGAATCTACTTTTGCTTTTCGTAATTCTTCAACTTCTTCTAATAATTTCATTGATTCATCAACTAAACCTTGTGCGCCTAATTCTTCAGCTTTAGCTAATTTTGTACCAATTTGTTCACCTAATTCATGAATAGAATTCATCTTTGAAAAAAAGAAATCAAATTTTCATTTATTATTATCTATATAAATAAAATAAAATAATTAATTACTTTTCGTGCAGCTTCTTCACCTAATTCTTCTTGTGTTTCACGAAGTTTTCGTTTTGCATGTTCAGTTTTTCGATCAGCTTCAGCAACAAATTGATTTAATACCTCTAATGCCTTTTATAGATTTTTATGAAAACAAACAAAAAATAAATTCTTATCAATATAATAAAATTAATCTTACATCAATTTCATAACATAAATTACGTGCTGCTGCTGCTCGTTCATAATCAGCACGTAATGCATATTCATGTACTTTTGCACATTCTCCTAAATCAACTCTCTAAAAAACAAAAATAAGAAAATTTTTTCATACAATTATATCAACTTACTGTTCCCGAAAGAATTTCATGTGGACAACAATTTAATAAAAATGGTCGACATACACGACGATCTTCATATGACATACTTGATTTTGTTACACCTAAAAATTGATTAATATAGTTTAATTTTTAATATAAATATCATGAATATATTAATCTAAACTCTCTTATATACTTACCTGATCTGCTCGATTTTTCATACGTACCCTCTAATATATATCATACAGAGAAGTCCGTTTTTATATACTCACGATATGTATTTTGTAGCTGCTGCTGCATATAAGACTTTTAAAGCTCAATATAGAGCTATTCATCATGACATTAGCTAAAAACATAGCGTTCAGAGAGAGAAAGGGATTAAATGTTTAATCGACGATAGATAAAGAGAAAAACTACAAAAAACAAATGACACTCACGATTTCGTCCAATGTAAGACATAGTAGGTAATCATAATCAATGAAAAATGTGCACTCTCTGCGCCTTAAATGAAGAGAAACATGGCGCTACTGTTAAACAACACAAAATTTTAAAGAGTAAAAAATTTATATTCTCAAACGAAATATCTTATTTTTCTAACTAAATAGTAATTATATATTTAATAATTTTAATTAACATACCATTATCGGATCCCATTAATTGATCTAACATAGCTCGAATTTGATCACGAGCAGTCATTTTTAATAATTATTATATAAAGACAAATACAACAATCTAAAATTAAAAATGAAAATAATGAAATGTCATAGAAGATTATGTAGCAGGTGGCGCTTTATCTATCAATATACAATATGTCTGTGTCTGTCTTTCGTACACGATACCTGCTTACATTTTATTGTTTCAAAACACCATGACTATGTTTCTTTGTCGAAACATATGGTGGAGGTTTGACAAACGATAATTAAGATTATTATTTATAGATTTCTTCAATAAAATTCAATAGAAAATATTTAAGAAATTTAAAATTTTTAGAATAAAATTTGAGTTTTTTCAATTATCAATATAGATGTCACTATCTATTGGTTTTACATTGAAATGATTAAAAGTTTTCAATTCTTCAAGTTTCACAATTGATATTAGAAATATTAGAGTTATTATAAACAATTTTTCATTACATTTATTACATTCCAGTAAAAACAAGAAAAGATATGGTCATATTTATACTGAAATCATTTGATATGCTTGTTTAATTAGCATAATTACAGTCATAAACAAAATAATATGAAAGAGAGAATATATTTCTTTGTATATACATTTTTTTATGATTCGGTAAATTATAAACGTTGTTCGATCAATCTAATTACAATACGTAATATACACATCTATCCGACTTTTTTACTTTATGATTGACAAGATAAAGTTAAGAAAATCTCAGGAAGTCAAATCTGTAGACATTTTTAAAGAAATATAATTTTTAATTTTTATTAATTTCAATTGAAAAAAAAAGTATCTTGATTTTTATTGTATAATAATATGAATTACTATTAAATCCATTTAAATTAAAAAAAAAAATTTTTATTAATAATGAGCATATGATGATATACGATTAACATGATTTTTTTAATAATTATAATAACGACGATGATGTTGTGGTTCTATAACAAAAGATCAAGTGTTATTTAAGATAAAAAACTAGCATTAAGATACTTACGCAAATTTTTGCTTGTTTGTTTATTACCCATATAAAGTTGCAATTCATATGGATCAATACGACCGTCACCATTTAAATCGGCGCGTTGAAAATCGGAAAAATCAGCCAGCTCTTGACGATTTAAATAGCCATCGTGATTTACATCAGCTGCGTAAAATGCTTGAGCTGCTTGTTTAGGATGTATACCTAATCTTGGTGCTACAAAATTCATACATATTATTGTACTATTTGAAGTAATAAAAAAAAAACAATAGAAAATTTGACTTACCAGCAACTTGAGTAAATTCTTTTAAGTTAATGCGACCATCATGATTACGATCTGCAGATTCAAAATCAATAAAATTTCGAAATTCATTATAATCTAAAACTCCATCACGATTTCTATCTGCTTCATTGAATGCTTGTTGGTAGTAACCGTATGCCATTTGTATATATAATCGAAGAACAATTAATCAATAGGAAATATCTGAAATGAATGTGTTTGAAAGCTGAGCAATCTCATGCTTTTATAATTGCAAGTTTATACGTATTTACATAATACGGACTTTTCCAACACGTTACGGCCAATTCACAAATTCAGGAAGAAAAACAAGTAAGGATAATTTTTTTTAATTTATTCGTCTGTTTTTTTATGTACGCTATTAATGACGTGTATTGCGTTCCGCTTTATTACTAATTATGGCTCATTTCAAATTGCAACTAATAAATGACACCTTTTTCGTCCTCACCGCCACCTTTGGCTTGCTGATTGGTTTGTTCTTTTACCTCGATCAGAAAGCTACGATAATTATATCTGAGTGCAATTACAATGAGTAGTCATCAACATTCGATTTATTTACAACTTTACTCTTATTAGAAAATCATTTTTCATGTTTTTTTTTATACATATCATTGTATAGAATATGATTTTGAATATTTTTAAATAAATATTCATTATATAATGAATAGAGAACGAATTTGATTAATGAAGCTCTAGATTTTAACTACATAACAAACTTCAGCCAAAATATGTAACATGTCAACTTGATACCCGAGAATTCAAAATCATTATCGCATGACGTTGATTAAATTGTTCCCTTTTCAAAATAACAAGATGTTTTAAAGAGTTCTTTTTTCCAAAAAGTCTACAGAACGTGTGTTTTAATGTAACACATATTCACAGCAAAATAAAGAATAAACAGATCACCCTCGATTTTTATCTATTGTTTATCATCGTGTTACACCACCTATTTTTAGTTTAAAAGAGATGTTACTAGATGATTTAATTGCTGAGAAAACTTAATAATACTGTGGCCAAATCATTATCGTGTTAAATTGAGAAAGTTGATTAAGGAGGAAACGTTATCAATTGATATCCTTCTATTTGAACTCATATTTTCCTCATTATAAGGGTTTATAGTGTAGAGAAAAATTCCCAAAAGATTTGTGGCATTAGAACCTTTTTCTCGAGTTATAGACATTTTACTGAATTTTCAACCTGTTCACAGAATATGATGAGAACAATTGAAATAAGAAATTTTTGCTTAAAATATTGCCTAATAACAGATTACATAATTCTTATCACATCTTGAAATTTTCAGCTCAAATAGACGCTTCTACTATAGGAGATCGAGTTGGCAAAAGAAACCGGTATTTTTCTATTTTAACACACTCTCTCGCTTATCTTGAGAGTGAAAGTGAGGAAAAAAAACAGAAAAATACTAAAAAAGTATTCGTTTCTGGCAAAAGTTCTAACAACAGTCTACTTTTCCATTGTATGAAATTTTAAGTAGATTACACCCATTTCAGCTGAAATTTTTAGGATAATAATAAGAACTGTATGATCTGTTGTCGGACAAACTGTCAGAAACAAATTCTGTGCTTCAATTTTTATTACCATATTCTGTAGACAGGCTGAAAATTCAGTAAAATGTTTATAACTCGAGGGAAAAGAATCAATGGTACGAATTCTTTGGTGTCTTTTTCTCTACATTATAATTTCTAGTGATGAGCAAAATATAAACTAAAACAGAGAATATCAGCTGGTAAAGTTCCCTCGAATGTATGATAAGCATTGTTTATTTCTTTGTTCTTTATCAATAGAATATTTTCAATTATTTTTTTTATATATTTACGTCTTTGAATCACTCTGTTAGAATATAAGCTTTATTGAAAAAATTATAGTGATTTTTGAATAAGTTCACAATAAAAGAGTATGTTAAGATTGATATGATCAGACAGATATCTTACTTAAAAGTGACACAAAGCAGAAATACAAAAGAAATATATTTTCTTTCGTCGGATTATTCTATCTATAAAAATCTTGTTTGAAGTAAAAAATCACACACACAAAAGCAAAAAACATTTTAAAGTTGTCCATCAAAATGTCAACGATTATTTGATTTTATGTTCGTGGTTCATTAGTAGTTTCTGCGAAGTGTATCTAAAAAGAATAATATAAACATATTATTTGCTGTATAATAATATATAGATTAATATTATCACCTTCAACAACCTGGTTAGTACTAGACTGATGTTTGGCTACCAAAGGACGAAAAAGTCGTTGATATATGACATAAGAACCACCTTTTTGTCCTGGTACCATTAACCAAATGAGAAAAAGACATTTGATAAGCCAATACAAAGGTAATGTATGGAAGAATGTATGTCCAATATATTCAATACAACCAAATGAAGCATAAACAACCCAATAGACTAACCATATTGTATCATTAGATGCCGGTTTAGATTCAGCAACTAATAATCTTCATAGACATAAAAAAAATTGAATTACTTTCTTTATATAACTAACATTAAAATTGAAACTTACGAAGCATAGGCTGGATAGAGAAATCCTATAAGATTACAAAGAAAATCGTTACCCCAACCAAATGCCAAATAAATGGCAAGAAAACCAATTAAACCTAATTATATGAAAGATAATAATCAAGAAAGAAAAACAATAATAATATTGACATACCTAAAGCAACCTGTTCACGTTTAACTTTTGTCTTCTGTTCAAAAAGCTCCCAATATGAATTAAGAGGACCTTCTTTTAAGTATGGTTTTACTTTTTCTTCGAATTTATGTATATAAGTTTTAACTGCAGCTGCCATTTTTCGAACGTTTAGAGACCAAAGTCAAACTTATTTAAAAAAAAACAAACCAAAAAGAAAGAAAGAAAGAAAAAAAGTAAGTAAGAAAATAATTATAGATTATTTTAGATGATTATTAGATCAACCAATAGAAATATGTATATACACATTGACTATAGCGCCACTCTACTATATGTAAAAAATACCATTGTCTATTTATGCATGATTTTATGAATTGACTACGAAAACAATTTGCTCTTGTGCACATTGAAGAAATTAAATCGTATTATCTTTGTTTTAAATCAACAAATATGCAAATGAAATAGTTAAATCACCAATCAAAATATAGCAGTCACCTCTATAGTAACCGTAAAGTACGTAACATTAGGTGTTATTTTGAATCAAAACGGTCGCTATTCTATTTCTGCTGCTTTAAAAAAGTATTATTAAGAAGCTTTACATAACTACGAGTTGTATTGTGAGAAAAATTTCCAAGCAATTAAAATAGTACAATGCATTTTTTTTATATAATAAAACAACATCACATCTGTTCAATAGAAAAAAAATTCATCGATCTTCATTTACGATGACTTCAAATACAATAATGAGAGAGTTAAACAAGTGACAAATAATTGGATTTTATTAGATAAAAGTGTGTGAAATCTGCGAGAGCTATACTTGTAGTTTCGAAAAGCAGACATCTATATCTGTATTATTATCATCATCAGTAATGCATATATTGTAAAGAATTATTGTAGTTGTATGATTAAAAACATATTCTTTATTTTTGTATAAAGAATGAAAACAGTTCTCTTATGAATTAAATGCTCTTTCTACTATGTTTCTGCGTCGATTTCATCGATAATTAAACATTGAATAAGTATGAAGCATATGTTTAATTATTCGGTGTATGGTTTTGATAAAGTTGAATTCGAAGCAAATTCTGAATTTATACTTAAGTGTGGTTCTATATGAGTGTTGTTGTTTAACATAAATTAATTATTCAATTATTTCTACAAAACTTAATCGACCGCATACAAATACATTAGTAGATCATTTTCAAATTTACTAATACAAAATTTAATGATGTTTTATATAACTATGATAATCTGTTGTTATTAGATAAGTTTTATCGAATGGCTTGATACACATAGAATATTTATATTTTTTTTTGAGAGAATCATTTATAGTTGCTTGTATTTCTTCATTTGTATTTAGAAGTTTGATGAAACAATGAAAAAATAAGTTGACTAAAAATCATTACAAGATTCATGTAAAATTTGTGAAATTGTTGTTGTGCCAACAGCAAATAAATGAACTATGTTATATAGTTCACTTGTATAACTTAATATGTAGAAATTATAAGTAACATATTTATATATCGATATAACTGTATCAAGAATTATGTTTGCCTTCTTTGTATTCAAGATGTATATTTTCAATTTAATGATGTGAAAAATTTTTTTTTCTAGGAGTACATCTAAAGAGTACTTGACAATGTATTCTCATTTATATAGAAAAAAAAATGAAAGTAAAATTAATAGTCACAAAAGAATAGCTGATGTCAAGTTTTATCGTATTGATGAATACGAAAAATATGGAAAAATGAAAATATGAATACTTTCTGTGGATGAACTTTTTAAGATAAAAAAAATAAATGACGAAACTTTTAAACAAAAATAAATCGATAATTATTGAATAACATATGAATAAATAACTAAAAAGTTTATCAAGGTGAGTTTATATTGATGACAGTATTTTTTTGAAAGTATAGAAAACCTTTTTTTTTTATTAATTGTATTTGTTTTGTTTCAAAATATTTGAGTGTTTTCGGTTACAAGCGAAATAAGATTTCATTTTCCATTTTAATTTTAGCAAGTTCTAGGCACTTTTAAACAAATTCTACCAGTAGAAGATAGAAAAAAAATGCAACATTTTTACAGACGATTTATAAATTTGGTTACTTTACATTTGAATCAGATTTCAAAGATGTAGTCATCTTCATGGTAGAAATCATTGTATGGACGTTCATTGAGAAAAAATACAGTATTTTGTAAATCGATAGTTTGAAATTATTCATTTTTTTCTCAGATTCTAGTCAAATCTAATCTCTACTGTAGAAGACAATCATTATTAAACTCACCAAAATGTTTATCTATCGAATCTTAACATTTGTATAACGACAGATTTTTCGTCGTTGTTCTGTATTCAGTGATAAGATTTTGAATTTTTATCTTGATATCGGCAGTGGTGAGCTCTCTATTTGACAATAATTGGATTTATACCTAGAATTATTATCTTATTTCTTTACTTTATATGCAAGACTTTTTGAAATAAAGATTAATTTTTTCAGAAAAAAAATATGAGGATCTTTCTCATAAGATTGTCATACATATTTCTATTGTGAAAACCACATCGAGAGCCCTCGATCTAGTCGTTAATAGTCGTCAAACGAGTAGATGTTGAATATATAACATCATATAGAATATGACAAGAGAGAATCGTGACTACAAAATTGTGCTTTTACATCTTCGATTCGAGAATCTTGTTGTAATCAAATAATAAATAACATGTTTTTATTGAATGATTCAATAAATTTTAAGATCTTATAGTTTGATCATTTGAAAGTAAGAGAGGAGAAACTATTATATTTATTCATATAAACATATGACTTCGAATATTTGAAACAATTATATATCAATCAGATAACGAACAAGATTACGATCATTAAATTTATTAGTATCTAATTTGGTGAGTGAATTTCTTTGGAAATATGTCAATTATATTCTTGGAAAAAATATTTTTTATTAAAATAAATATCAAAATCTATGCTTTTATGTTGTAAATAAAATGAACTTTTTTAGTTTTCCATAGTAATACCAGATAAGTTACTACATAACTAAAGAAAATAATAAACATGTATCAATATTAAAAATTAACATTATATTTTTACTGATTTGCTTAAATAACATTTCTGCAAGATATGATCGTATATAAAATATGCTTAGCTGTGCACAGAATTTGTATTAAAAATAAATAATGAGTATATTAGGTAGAACTCATATACTTAAAAATTTTCTTTCTAATTACTTAATCATCAGTTAAGAGCTAGATTCTGAAAATCAGTAATCTGCACATTTGAATTTCCCTGCAATTTAATCAAAATAGAAAGACGGTGGACTGCAAACAATCTTGCATGACCATATACGTATTAAATTCCGTTTAAAAATATTTTATTTGACTATACAATTCCTCCGCATAAGATATACAGAAGTATAAAACTATCAATAAATAAAGAAACTAGTTACTTTAAGTTTAAAAATATTACTAATTACTTGTCCGATATGTTAAGTACCGATATACTTACTATTTAGAAACATTAGAAGGAAGTCAAGGTAGATCTAATGAAATATAATGTACACAGAGCTGTTAACAGGAAACTAAAAAGAGAAATAAATACCATCATGCCAACTCTGAAAAAGTTGCATTTTTCCAAAGTGGAGAACATAAAGAAATCTTGACTTAAAAGAATTGGATTACCATTAAACGAATATTTGAATGACGCCAAAACTTTTTTGAGACAAAGACTGAATTGTTTTCCTTTAAGAATTCACGAAAAATAACCTGAAATCTTACAAAGTAGATCTATAGATATTACACAGCAAGCAATGATGATTTAAGAGTGTGTATATCATTGCAAAGTGGTATGAACACCAAAATTAATATAACATTAAAAAGTTTTAATCAAATAAAAGATATCATCTTTATATTAATTCTTAGTAAGGAATGTCTATCATTTATCCTAAATTGTGATTCCTGAATTCATCCCTGAAAAAAATCCCTGTTTAGTGATGAAATAGTAGTTATCATCATTTTGGTCACCAAGTAGGGATAACAAATTTAGGGATTTCTTTCAGAAAAATATGTTCTAACTAAGTAAATTTAATGCCATTTTGCTTCAATAAATTATAATTTACCCTAAATCAGGATTTCAAAAATCCATCCCTGACTCGTATTAACTTATGATCGATTATCATTTATAAGAAGATGTGGTGACCAAGTCTAACTGTAAGTCATATTTATGCTTTCGAATGATTAAACGTGTATAACCAATACTGGTGACCAGATAAATGTTTATTTTTACTTCTTTTGAATATTCGATGATAATTTATCATTCGCTCTAAACTGTGGTCATAGATTCGTTTCTACATCGGCTCTTAATTAAGACACAATTAAACGATTATGACCAATTCTAGTGATCAGAACCTTGAATAATTAATTTCTCTTATCATATTATTAAAGAGTCAATTACTCTTATCACATTATTAAAGAGTGAATTCTGATCATCAGCATGTAAGATGAATAATTGATTCCTCGAGATTCTAGTGACCGGAATTCACTCTTCAACAATGTGATATGAGAAACTCTGACTCTTCAAGATCTTAGTGGCCAGAGTATAGCTACGATTTGCTACTACTGCCTATATATTATTTGGCTTTAACAGTAAAATAATTCAATATGATACAGGATGATGTTAGGTTGAGGTTTATTTAGTTTAGAGTACATTTGAAAAAAATTCCGAAGTGGAAAAGTCGTCAAATAAAAGTCCGTATTTGGTCACCAGAACTGGTCATAATTTTTTAGTTGTCTTCATACTGGGGACTAGTGTAGGAAAAGAATCTGGCGACCATTGTTTAGGACAAATGATAATCTACCAAATAGTCTATTTTATTTCTTTCACGGTCGGTTTTCTCATATACGTCTTTGTTGTTTATCTGCGTTTATCTAATCTAATATGTTATTTATAATTTATGAGTTTGATACTTGTCATTATATAAAAATGATTAGTTAGTTTTTTTACGTATAGAAATTAGCTCTCGCCTCACTATTAATTTTCCTTGTCTTCGATCGCTGTACGCTTTTTTACGAGTTTCAAGAAACAAACGGCGAATGTGTTGTAAATAAAAAGCTATTAGCGCGATCCCTGCAGGATTAAAAATGTGAAACACGATGAAACGGCGCACATTGTACACCAGATATCCAGAGTTTGTCCAAATAAGTGTCTACGATAGTCTTTAGTCCTTCATAGATTACAGTCTATACTAGAATAGTAACAGTTACTGCAGTGTCGGCCACTGTCTGTAATGATGACACTAATTTTGTCCATTGGTCAAGATCTATGATAAAGGTCATCGAATATGTCGGTCACGGTCTGTGACAAAGGCCATCGAATGTGTCGCTCACGATCTGTGGGGAGGGGAGGGGAGAGGGGATGGGTCCAAATTTCTACTCTTAAACACTTCAACACTCTCTTCTAGATCGTGTTTCACAAAATCGAAACCATTTTTCGGTAAGAAAAATATGTTACTTACAATCTCCCAATCAGATAAACGCGTCTGGTAACCAGGATATGCCTTGTAGCGTAACAACTTCTATTGGGATGATTGATTGGAGTGGCATAGTTTTTTAAATATGTGATATCATTGTTGACACATTAAATACATGCTTCTCAAACGTACAAACACAAATGTTTATCATTTGCCCCAAACTGTGCTCTCCAATTTCATCCCTACATAGATTCCTATTTTGGCACAATTAAACAACTATGACCAATGCTGGTGACCGGAATTGATCTTTTAAAAATGTGATGAGAAAAATTTATTCTTCAAGATTCTGGTCACCGAAATTTATTCTTTAGCGATATGATAAGAGAAATCGACTCCTCATGGTTCTGGTCACCAGAATTGGTCATAATCGTTTAATTGCGCTTTAATTAAGAGCCGATGTAGAAACGGATCTATGACCACAGTTTAGAGCGAATGATAAATTATCATCGAATATTCAAAAGAAGTAAAAATAAACATTTATCTGGTCACCAGTATTGGTTATACACGTTTAATCATTCGAAAGCATAAATATGACTTACAGTTAGACTTGGTAACCACATCTTCTAATAAATGATAATCGATCATAAGTTAATACGACTCAGGGATAGATTTTTGAAATCCTGATTTAGGGTAAATGATAATTTATTGAAGTAAAATGGTATTGAATTTACTTAGTTAGAACATATTTTTCGAAAAGAAATCCCTAAATTCGCCATCCCTACTTGGTAACCAAAATGATGATAACTACTATTTCATCCCTAAATAGGGATTTTTTTCAGGGATGAATTCAGGGATCACAATTTAGGGTAAATGATAATACACCTAACAATACGTCACAATATATATATTATTTATTTGTCTTTCATTAAAAAATATATACTAATTCTTGGTATATGTATTACGTTCTATGCACTATTTCACAGAAAAGATTAATAAAGAAAAAAGTGGTTAAGTATATCGATAAATGAAGGTTTTAAAGGAATACATTAATACTCCCGCGTACAAACCATTTTACTATCATGATAATGACGTCAGTGTGCAGTGATATTATGCACAAGGTTGTCCTTGATTTCATTTCTATTGACTGTAGAGAATGAGAGGAACGTTATCTTAACCTTCAGGTAAATTTAACAGCAACATATTTCGTTCGTCCTCCTACACAATAGCCAACGTTTTCTCCCACTTTAGATAGACGTACTCAATATATAAAAAAGAATAAGACATTATTATAAAATCTGAAGTATTCATTCAATTGACAGCTTTAGAATGTATAATAAGAAAACAGTAGCTTATTTGTTGGTTATCGCAGCATTTCTTGTCTTATGCTGCTACACTCATGCTGCAAATCTAGATTTGGAAGAAGACAGTTTTCGTGTGAAGCAATTTCTCCGACGAACCATTGATGGACACATAGTTTATTCATTTAAGATCCATGAATTTAAATAAATGAAATTCTGATCATAAATTTTATGTTGAGGAATATAACCGAATAAATTATTACGATTGTTCTTTTTACTTGCGATCTTCAATCTTATTTTTTCTAGAAAGTCTGTGCATCAAAATGAATAAAATATATGAATAGACATTTTTTATAAATTATTTCTGTCTTATGTATTGTTTGATCGTATGGTAAAATCCATATATGTATATATTAAGATTGAACATTATATATGAATATAATTTTCGTATGAATTGTTTGTTAGTTATAGGGTCAGTAAAGGTTCTAATCCTTTTTATTTCTTGTTTGAAATCAAACAAGATATTTAAATAAATTCTTGATATAGATTATGGTAACATCGTGCAATATTCAATTGTATAATCCTATTCGAAACTTAGCTTAGAATAAGCAACATATACGAATAAAATCTTCGTCTAATTCGTTCATTTATCAGGCATTTTTTATTTATATTATATGTTTAAAATACTTCTTTAAATTGAGAAAAATTCTTCAATATAATTTTCGTATGAATAATTCACTCATGATGTACTCAAAAAATTATATGATCAAATTTTAATATCTATATTAAAATGAATTATTAATTGAATAATATCTTGAAGTTATAAATTATTAATTTAACAGATTTTCGTCGATCATATAATTATTTCAAAATTTCCTTCTATGTTAAACAAAATATTTGTATAGAACTCTAATAAAAATAATTAATTTATTATGTATTTATCAATCATATAATTAAATCTATATCTCATTTTAAAAATTAAATGATATATTTGAAAAGAATCTTGATATATATATTCTATTTAATATATGCTTATCAAATATAGCATTATATAACAATCTTAATTTAGAATGAATAATAAATTTGAACAAAATCTTGGTATGAACTATTCATTTGTCTTGTATCCTTGGATTATACGAATCAAAATTAATCTTAATCGAATTAAATATAGTATCCGAAAAGAATTTTACACCTATAAAATTTTCATGTAACTAATAATTATTGATTATCTATTAAAAATTTAAATTTTATAACGAAATGAATCAGATATTTGAATAAAACTGTGATCGAAATTGTTTATTTGTTATATGTTTACTAGTCACATTATTTATTGAACAATGTATTATGCATTAAGAAACATATTCGAATAAAATCATTTTATGAATTTTACATTTATTATATATCTGTCAATCATAGAATTAATTCATAAATAATCTCAAACTGAAAAAGATATTTGAATAAAATTATCCTATGTCATATTCATTTGTAATGTATCTTTCAAGTGTATAAAATCAAATTTAACTTTTATTTTAATTGAATAAAATATTATTATTTAATTGTAATGTAAATTATTCATTTCTATCATACAACTATTAGTCGTAAAATTATTTTGAAAAAATGTTTTTTTCATTGGAAAAATACTTGAATAAAAACTTGGTATAAATTGTACATTTGCTATGTATCTATTGAGTATGTAATTAATTTCAAAAAAAAATTTTCAAATTCAAAATGATATTTGAATGAAATCTTCCTAGAAATTATTCATACGTTACATGTTGATCGATTAGATTTTATTATTATAATTCTAATTGTAATTTGAAAGAAAATATTTTGAATAAAATCTTTCTTGAGATTATTCATTTGTTATGTATTTATCGATTTATTTAGTTAATTTTGTATTTTATTTTAATTAAAGAAAAATATTTGAATAAATATTAATGAAAATTATTCATTTTAAATATTATACAATTGATTATATAATCAAAATTATATTTTATTTTGAATTAAATTGAATATATGAATATTATCTTCATTTATACAATTCAATATTCATCTGGTTCGTATTGATACAATGATTTATAAATATTTCTATGAGAAAGAAACCGAGATTATTGAATAGAATATGGTCGATGAATTATTCAATCATTTTATAATTATTCATCATATAATTATTTTTATTTATTACATTAAATAAAGAAAATATTTGAATATATTCTTAATAGAAATAATTCGTTTGTTATGTCTTAGTTAATTATATAATCAAATTCAATCATTTTATTATTAGTTTGTTGAATAATATGAATAGATGTTTTGTATAAGTTCATGAATGATTTTATTGTTATGAATCTTATTAGTATTTTCAATAATGTTTTTATTAGGCTAAAATATTTGAATATTTTCTTCCTGTTATTAGATTTTCGTTTGTCATGTGTTTTGAATTTATTAGATAATCATATCTAAATCTTCAAATTATATGAATTAAATATTTGAATAGAATTTTGGTATGAATTATTCATTTGTTATAGGTCTATTAATGAAACAATTCGATTTAAATATTGTTTTATATTGTGTAAGATATATGAAGAAAATTTTCAAGTATACTTTTCATTGTTGATATGTTTATTATTATGATTTTATTTTTTGTTTATATTTTCTCGAAACTGAGGAATATATTTGAATAGGATAATAAAGAAATTAGGTATATTTTTTCGTGATAAGTCATTGAATAATTTCTCATATGAATTAATTGTTTTTTTTTATTTATAGAAAATTTCAAGCAAATAGATCTCAATACAAAAAATCGAACATTTTGTTTATATCATCAACTATTTAATAAATTTATCTTTTATCATTTGTCAGAGTTTTTCTTTTTAATAAAATTAGTCTTTATTATTGAAGTATTTAGTAAATTTTTTGTTTGTATATGTCTAGAGCGATCTCTATAATTATATATCTTATTAATGGTCTTATAATATGAACCAATATAAACAGAGAAATCTAAGATAGATAGACAAGAAATTTTCTTCTTATTAAAAATGATTTCAGTCAAATACAGTTAATAAAAATTGAATAATATATGATATTATATAAATCGATTTAAATTTGATTAAGTAGATTATTGAAATGGACTTTTCATATTAATTGAACATATCGTATAGATGTTAGAAAAACAAAACAATCTCATTAAATAAAAAATATGTAAGTTATATTATTTACAATATAGAAATTATGTCATCAGAGAATAGTTTAGGAAATAAACAATAAATATAATAATTTGTATTTATTTTAGATGGTGAGTTAATTAAAAAAAACAATATTGTGATATAATAAATTTTTTGTTTTATTTTAGTTACCTTTAACACTTCTTCGAACTGCTGTTTACCATCCTATGGTAAGTAATTTATTGGAAATATCATGAAACATATATATATAAATTGTATGAATAGTTGGTGGAATTAAAAAATGGTGAAACATATAATGGACATTTAATTAGTTGTGATAATTTTATGAATATTCATTTACGCGATGTTATTTGTACTTCTCGAGTAAATTTATTTATTTAATTAAAATTTTTATTAATTATATTTATAGGATGGTGATCGATTTTGGAAAATTCCTGAATGTTATGTACGTGGTAATACAATTAAATATCTTCGATTACCAGAAGATGTGCTTGGACTTGTTAAAGAAGATGTAAATGAAAAACCAACACGTTCTGGACCACCATCACGTCGTCCATTTCGTGCTCGTGGTGAAGGTGGACGTGGAGGTAAAATAGAATTGAATAAGAAAAAATTAAAATAATTATTTACTATCTATATTTTCTTAATATATTAAAAAGGACATGGTGGTGGTCGTGGTGGAGGATCTGGTGATCATCGTAAAGGTGGAGGTGGTACTCGTGGTGGACATCAAGGATCACGTGGTGGTGGTGGTGGTCGTGGTGGACCATTTCGTCAAGGACGATAGTGTATAATTAAATAAGAATAACAATGATTCTCAGCAAAGTTCAGCATATTATCCTGATGTTTTTTTTCCTTGCTCAGATGAATAGCTCGAATGAATGACATCTTTCAGCTTATTTAAAATATTATTTGTCTTTCTGTCTGAATTAAATCATTGTAAAGAAATATAATCGTTTGATTTAGATATCTATAAATCATTAAATTAGATGATAAAAAAAATATATTTTCGGCAATATTAATAAATTTCAATGTTCTACTTTACAAATGTAAGAAAATAATCTATGAAAATACCAGATGTTATTTTAAAAATCATTCAATTCGTGCTATATTAAATAATCTTACATGTCTTTTTTATTCAGTTGTCATTTGTGATATTTTGAAAAATAATATTGTAATTAGTATCAGATCTATCTAGTCAATATCAAATGTTGAATGAAAATTTAAAAAATATCTTATTAATGTTTTCTATTGTATTCTATTATTTTTATTTATAATGAAATTTAGATTTTGTTACTAATTGCGCGAAAAATTATAGAGTTAAAAAAAATGTTTTTTTTAATGAAAAACTATTCAAACCAATCAATTTAAGTAAACAATTAATAACGACATCTTCATTCTACTATTGGTCAATTACAATATTGTTTTGTTTTTATATTGGATTTTACATAATATCCAAATATAATCATTGAAAGTTTGTACCATAACAATCTCACGCGGATAATCAACTGATATACATGCATCATATGGATGACTGCTTCTTTTTTTTTTATTCTGCGTCATACCAAACAGATGCATTCTTTCGTTTTGTATATACAAATATATAGATGATTCTTGTCGTTCTCTGTTTGTCCTTCATACATTATGTTTGTCTGTTTTTATAGATTTTTCTGTATAAAAAAAAAACAATGTCTTCGACATCAAATCCAACGACAACAACAGCAACAACAGCTCAACGTCGTTTAATGCGTGATCTACGTGATTTAACACAAAATCCAGTTGAAGGAATAAATGCAGCACCAATTAGTGCAGATAATATATTTCAATGGAATGCCATATTAGATGGACCTGAAGATAGTCTTTTTGAAGATGCAAGTTTTGTTTTAACACTTAAATTTCCACAAGATTATCCAAATCATCCACCTGATGTTAAATTTGTTACAAAAGTATTTCATCCCAATATATGTAAGATTATTAATGAATAATAAAATTTATTTTCTTTTTTTTTTTTTTTCTTTTAATAATAGATATGGATGGATCAATTTGTCTTGATATATTACAACAACGTTGGAGTGCAAGTTTAGATGTATCAACATTACTTGTTTCTATTCGTTCATTATTAACAGATCCAAATCCGGCTTCACCAGCTAATTCAGAAGCAGCTATGCTTTATCAAAATCATCGTCGTGATTATGAACGACGTGTACGAGAATATATTGATCAACAAATAATGGAAGATGAAGATAATGATGAAAATGGAGATGGAAAATCAGCAACAGATAAAAAAACTAACGTTGCAACAACAACAACTTCATCACCTCCAGCTGCTAGTGACTAGTCTTTTATTGCTTTATTCTTCTTCTTCTTCTTCTTCTTTTTTTATGACTAAATTCACCATCGGTGTATGTGTATATATATATATGTCTCTAGATTCTCGCGTATGGGTTTTGTTTCATTTGTATGTAATATTGCTGCGTAGTTTGGTCCTCTCATATGACGAATATTTTTTTGTCTATTACTTTTTTTTATTGTCACATACAAAAAAAAACATATATTAAAAAAAAACATACGAAAAAAAACATTATTTTTCTGTTTCTATTTGGAGATTAATTGTAGGATAGAATGAGAAAAGGTTGTGAATGAGAATATTTTCTATAGATTCAAGTAAGCAGTTATTCATTGTAATATAAATCTGAGTTTGCGTATCAGAACGTTCGATTTTAATTAAATTTTTTTCCATAGTTCTTCCTAATGTTATATTATAATAATCAAGTCTTTCATAAAATAATGGATGTAAACAAATTAATAATCTTTCATAAAGACCATCTGGTAAAAACTGAAAATTTTCATTAATAATTTTAATAATTTGAATTGAATCTTGATTAATTATTTGAAATGGATCTATTTCAATTTGATTAATTAATGGTAAATCATCTATTATTAATGTTTGTAAAAATTTTTTATTTGATATATTATCTTGTTCATTATCCATAGCAATCCATAATTGTTGTTGTTTTATTTTTCTTATTTGTTCACATTGAAGATTTTCATACGAACGTTTTTGTTCAAGTAATTTAAAATAATTCATATAATCAATATTATCTAATTTTTCTTTCATTAACCATGGACATACAAAATAAATTGTTGTAAATTCTCGATCTAAAAATAAAAAAGTAAAGAAATCAAATAGAAAATATCTTTTTTTTTTTACAATTTAAATTTGATTCATTTACATAACCAAGATATAAACGTTCCATTAAATGACAATAATCAATAATATTTTGTTCTATTAAATTTATATTATTATTATTATTATTATTATTATTTTCTTCATAAAATAAAATATTAAGCATTTTCCATGTATATTCACCACGTATTAATAAACGTTCTCGATCAATATTAAATAATTCTTGTGTTTGATAATAACCAGTAAAACGAAATACCATATTATCATCATAATTTAACCATTTATCAATATTAGGACGAAATATAGTATGTGATAAAATATTATTTAAAAAATAATAAGGTTTTAAAATAATAATCATTTGAGAATTTTGACCAACACAAAGTATATCACCAGTTAATTTTAAATAATCAAGACAAGCATCGAAATTCATTTGATTAATTTCATTTTCAATTAATTCTTTATTATCATCATTTTCATCATTAAATAAAATAGATGATTGTTCAAAACGTTGTAAATATGTATTATAATCGATTATTAATAAATCTTTTTCAATAAATTCTAAACGTTGTTTAAGAATTTGACGTGTATTTTTATGATATTTAATATTCCATTGTTGTGTAATAATTTCTAGATTTTCAATAAAATTTTTTGACATATTATCATTATCTAAATAGATAGGTTCGGAAAAAAATTCTGAATATAATCGAATATTTTTTCGTTGATTATTTTCATCAGTTAAAAACATATTAACTTTTGAATGAATTTCATCTAAAAGTTGTTGTGATTGATCATTTGAATATATTTTATAATTCATAATTAATCCAATAATTGCAATAGATGCATATTGACAATGATCAGATATTGATTCAATATAATGATATATATGAGAATATAACCAATCATATGTTAATAATGTATCATAATCAATAATTGTTATATGATTATCATTAAGATCTTCTAAATTTGTTGCTAATTGAAGAATATTTAAAAGAATAGTTAAATTAATTGGTAAAATAAATAAAGCATTTGTATCATAAATTAATGGATAAAGTATTTCAAAACTTGTTTGATATGTTAAATCAAATATATTAAAATAAAAATTATTTTTTGTTATAATTGTTGATTTATTTAAAAAATTTTCTATTAATTCATTTGAATGATAAGTTTTTAATGGTGGTGGACAAATACGTTTTATTTTTGATGTATGAGGAATATAAGAATCATTATTAGTTGATATATGATTTTCAATCCATTGATCAGTTATTATAGATGATGATATATCACTTGGTTTTTTTTCTTGTTCTTCATTTAATTTTAATTGTTTTTTTTCTAATATTGATACGTATAAATCAAGAGTTTTTTGTGTATTAGAAATTATTTTATGATTATTAAGAAGTTTTATTAATAAAGTTGTTTTACCTATATTTTTTGGTCCAATTAATATTAATTTAAGATGATAAAAATAATTTGAAAGAATTTTTTCCTTTTTTTCTATATAATCAAATAATGTTTCAATATAAATTGATTTCCATATATAACTTGGAGGATCTATTATTATATTACCTAATAAATGAAGGCCAGTACGTTGAAAATTTTCATTAAATGTATTCATTGATTTAATACCCGTCATATGACGAATAGATAATGGAAGATATTCTAATTGATTATATCGTAAATCAAGTGTTTCTAATTGTTTAAGATTACATAATTCATCAGGAATTATTTTTAGATTATTATACGATATATCAAGAGTTAACAATGATTGATTTTGTGAAAACCCATTTTCAATTGTATTTATTTCATTATGACTAACAACTAATTTAGTTAATGTTGATATACGAGCAATATTACTTGGTAAAATTATAAGATTATTATATGATAAAATAAGTGTTTCTAAACGTTTTATTTTAATAAAATATTCTGGTATATTATCAAGACGATTATTTGACATATCAAGTATTTTTAATTGTTCCATTGTACATATTGATTCTGGTATATTAAAAAATGAATTATTCGATAAATATAATTCATTAAGATTTTTTAATATATGTTCATTTGGTATTGAATTTAATTTTGTTTCATTTAAATCTAATATTTGTAAATTTTCAAGTTGAAATATAACTTGTGGTATATGTTCGGAACGTATTTTTCCTTCATCAATTAATTCTAACATATAATTATCAAGTAATTTATAAAATGTTTTATAATTTATTTTCAATTCATATAATTGACGACATTCAATAAGTGTTTCAGGTAAATTATCTATTGGATTACCAGTTAAATCGATTGTTTGAAGTTGATCACAAAAACCTATTTCAGGTGGAAGTGTATCAAGATCCATTTGAGATAAACGAAGATGTCGAATATCTGTTAAATTACCTAAGAAAATAAAAAATAATAAATGAAATTTGTTTAAAAGAAAATTCATTATTATTTTTTATTTAATTTACCAATTTCACCAACGATATAACCAATTTTATTTCGACTTATATCAAGTGTTTGTAAACTAACTGTATTCCAAATAGCAGCAGGAATATGTTTTAATGTACATTCAGCCATAATTAATATTCGAAGATTACGTAAATAACAAAATTCACGTGGTAAACAAGAATAATCATCAAGACCGTTTTTAACACGTAATGGATTTCGTGATATATCAAGATATTCAAGATTAATTAGAGAACGTATATTTAATGATAAACTTGAAAGGTTATTATTGGATAAAATTAATTGACGAAGTGTAACAACTAGAAAATAAAAATTATTGAAAAATAATAGAAATTAAAAATAGTCAAAATTATAATATTTACGTGAAAAGATTTCTGTTGGTACAATTGAAAGACCACGAGAATTGAGATCTTGTCTTTCAGAATCATTTGGTTGTGGTGAATTTTTATTATCTGCATCGCTAATACTTACGGAACTTTTCTTTCTTTTTGGACTTTTTTTATTATTCGATGATGATGATTTTGATTTTGATGATGTTGGTGTTTTCAAATTAGATCCTAGTTTTTTCGATGTATTTGATGCTGGTGATAATGCCTTTGCTGATCGATTACTTGTTAAACTTTTAGAACGTTTTATTGTATTTGTGTCTCGTGCTTGTCGTTTAGATGTTGATGAAGAAATTTTTTCATGCTGTGTATCTTCTTCTTCATCTACGATTATATCGGGTGGTGTTCGATGTGATCGAGAAGATGATCGGCTTTTTGTTCGCTGTCGTTCACCAGGAGACAAAGTTACTCGACAATTGTTATTAGACATGTTTGTTTGCGTTCGAATGAAGAAATGAAAGCTGTCGTCGAAGCAATCATTTTCTATTCTTCTAACTATTTACTTATCAACACGTCATTTGAAGGTGATCCGATTTCTTTTATGTTCTTTTTACGATTACTTGTGCTGATTTTCTTTTTTGCTTTCCTGTTTATTAGAATCAAGAAAAAAAAGCTAGTCAAAATTATATTCATCTCGAGAGCCTACTTAGTATAGGAAATATATTTTCAAATTTTTCCTTTTTCATATGTGTAATTTATTAGAACAAATTTCAGATTTTCATTAGTTTCAATCAATTCCTCGATGAATTTCTATTATCAAGTTCCAATACAATCTTGGATGGATCGACCACTGCGAGAAATTTATGATGTATTCGATCGTCGTTCCAAAGAATTATCAGACCAAAAATTCAATCTGTATCAAGAGATTACCGAATGGGGCGACGCATTAATTCGTCAAATCAGAGATCATGTATATGAGCAAAGGAAGCTTCTTGATGAAGAATATCGAAAGCAAGAACAATATCTCATCGAGATGCGCCAGCAATTCGTCGCTGCCTCTCAATCAGATGAACAAAGAGGAGACAATGAAAAATTTCGTCAATTACTTGAGCAATGTAAGAGTTTGAAATTTGAGTTAGCTGCGTTAGAATTTCCTGATCGTACAATTCCATTCGTACAATTTATCTCAGACAAACAACCTACACAAAAAAAACAAGAGGGAAGAAATGCGCAAATTACAAATGATAACAAACCCACAACTGCTAAAGAAATGAAGTGAGCATCATTATCGATGCATTTGTTGGTTGGACGACATTTAATCTCTTTTTTTTGTAGCCAACAACCATCGCCAACAGGTCAAATTTCCACAAGTCCTCAACGATCAATACCTAGTAACGATAATGCGAATAATACTAATGAGGATACTAGTGATTGGGTAAAAAAATGTCCTACATGTTGTATGATTTTCCCATCGGACATGCCATCATATGACCGAAATGTACACATCAATGCGCATTACAAAGATCCTCAATAAAGTAAAAGAACTAAAATATAATTAAGACTTTGACTTTTTTTACGTAATAGATTTTCATTTGTTCAGGTGATAATTGATTGATTGATTTTTTTTTATTGAATTTTTATATTCCAGAATCGAAGGAAACTTATTCAAGTTTTTTGCGATGTTAGAAAAAATCATTTTCATTATATTTTTTTAATTACAAACAAAGATGATAAAATTTTATTCTTTTATAAAAAAATATATCAATTTTTCTCATCAAAATATCACAAAGAAACTTTTATTTTATTTGTCAATTTATTTGTAATTTAAAGTATCATCGATTGTTTTAGTATAACCATAAATTTGTCTGATTTTTTTAAAAGCGTTGAGTTTTTCATTTACTTCAAATAATTACTCTGAACATATATAAATCAATCAAATATTAATCGTTCTTTTTAGGCTTACTAAGAAAAGTCTAGAAAGGATTCTTTAATTTAACAAAAATATAGGTTTACTACAATAGACATTGATAGTTTTTCGTTTTTTTAATGTTTATTAGATCGTTTATTCTATATATTTTTTACGTCCATACTTAATCTAATAATCTCAAATTAATCGATGCACAACATGATCTTCTGCCTTTTGGAATACTTCTACCTTTTACAATTCTATATCTAGCCATATTTTCAGTACAGACATGTATATGATAGTTGTAGCGTTACGATATTAATGAATCGTAATAAATACTATAAGATAAGTGATAGTATATATTAAGGCCAATGTATACACTCAATATTCATTTATTTAATAGTTAAAATTTAATTTGTTAAGATTTATTACAAGATTTTTCAAAAATATTATTTGGTGAGGATTCGAATATTTTGATCATCGAATTTCAATTTCCTTGAAACAATTAAAATGGTGTTTTCCGAATATATTTATTTACTTTTTAGTATATTGCTAAATTTTGAAGTGTCGTGTCATATTTCAATAAGTTATCATCATTAAACCAAAATGTTACTTTCAAAAAACCATTGATAATATTACAATCTTTTTTCTTATTATGTTCGAAATAAAGATTCTTTGCAAACTTAATAGTAGTATTTTTTGCTTCCACTTTTTCCGAATCAAAAAGAAAAAAGTATTAATAGAAGTGAAGAATATTTTTAATGCATGAAAAATAATTAATAAACAAATGAAGTGTTTCGTTCAATTTACTTTTACAGTTTCTTTTTTGTTTTATAAGCACATATTTATTTTGAAAAATTTTAGATTATTTATTAATATATATAATTTTATCATGTCGGGAATCACAATATTTGGTTTTACAATTATCGCGAGCCAAGCAGAGAAAGAAGTTAATCAAATATTTAACGAGTATGAAAAGAAATTAAATGACCAAAAGTCAAGGATGACTGATGAGATCAATAAATGGGCAGCAACACTTATCTCTAAAATTAATCAGCACGCACATAACCAAAATACTCTTCTCCAGCAGGAATATACAAGAAAAATGGATAGTTTGAGAGAGAAAAGTCGACAATTTGTTGAGAAACTGCATATATACGAACAGATGAATAAGCTTAAGGAAATTCATGAATTATATGCACAATGTACTACTTTGAAATTTGAATTAGACATGATTGTGTATGATACACAACCTATCCCATTTGTTTATGTATTGGACGAAAGAGAACAATTAAAAATGTATCAGAATAATTTTGATATAATTGAAAATAATAGTTTTAATAATCAACCAATAATAAAATCTAACAATGAACTAGAAGACAATAAGAATACATATTTAAAATCATATCCAAATGAAACATTCTCAAATGCTGCACATATACAGTAATTTTCTATATTATTATGTTTATCTGTTATATGAGTATTAATTTCCTTTTTTGTGTCTTGTAGGTCACAACAAACTACAATGAGCTCTGTAAATAACTACAGTAATTTAATAAGTGATGACGATGTTCAAACATTTTACGATACGAAAGATGATGATCTACTCGCAAATTGCCCTGTATGTCTTATGATATTTCCAACAATTATGACAGCACATGATCGTTCTCAGCATATTCATGAACATTGTACAGATGATTGAAAAAAAAAAATTATAGCCATCTGATCGAAATCGAGGGTGTTTTTCAATGTATATTTGTTTTTATGTTGATACAATGAGTTAATTATTGAGTTTTTTTATTTTGAAAGGAAAGAAATATAAAATCATCTTATTTTTTTAATTATCAGTTTTACGACTCTTTTGTTGCAATTATAAATAAATACATAGAAATTCTAATTATTCTTTTATAAAACCTTCTGATCTTCTTGCACTAGAAACGATATATTTGAGTTATCTTATCAAATAGAAAGAAGTGTGAATGTAATGAAAGAGAATTGAATCTCTATTATGAAAGGTATATTTACATTACTTTATTCTTTAATACTCATTGAAACTGTCATTGTAAAAAGAAAAGTCATTTAGAATTATAAATGTAATGAAATTGAATTTTACTTCATTATGATATTTTCTTTCTTTCAGTCTCTTGTATCTTTCTAAAATAAATATGTAAATTTTTTTTTACCACATCAGATACTTCTTTACCATGTGCCTATATATGAAAGAAGACCAGAAGAGAAAAAAAATATTATTGATGTAATAGTCATTTTTGTTCTTTCAATTGTTAGCTTTCCATCATGTTATTACTTTACTCGTTCTTTTTCAATCTTCTTCTGCATCAATATTCATGCCTGTTTTTTTTTTTCTTTTTCTTCTATAGATCAATATGAATAACACATTTGCATGACAAGAAAATATTTATTATACAAAGATATATTCTTGAAGTTTTTTCTTAGTGTATAATTTTTTTTGACAACTTTCAGATTTTTTATTATTAACAAAAAGTTTGTT